>BLSH010082895.1:199414-212526 GCA_018402905.1 Glandirana rugosa
GTCAGGGGTAGTAGTTCTTTATGTTCTCTTGGTCAAGTTAACCGTCGGTATGTACGGGTGCGGTACTGTGATGGTGGTGGTACGAAGTGACTACTCCACCATACGAAACCTAGTACTCGTTGAATACAGAGGGTTCACCACAAGATGTAAACCATTGGTGAGCCTCAAAAACAGGAAGGCCAGATTAGAGTTTGCCAAACAATGTCTAAAAAAGCCTTCACAGTTCTGGAACAACATCCTATGGACAGATGAGACCAAGATCAACTTGTACCAGAGTGATGGGAAGAGAAGAGTATGGAGAAGGAAAGGAGCTGCTCATGATCCAAAGCATACCACCTCATCAGTGAAGCATGGTGGTGGTAGTGTCATGGCGTGGGCATGTATGGCTGCCAATTGAACTGGTTCTCTTGTATTTCTTGATGATGGGGACTGCTGACAAAAGCAGCAGGATGAATTCTGAAGTGTTTTGGGCAATTGCTCATATTCAGCCAAATGCTTCAGAACTCATTGGACGGCGCTTCACAGTGCAGATGGACAATGACCTGAAGCATACTGCGAAAGCAACCAAAGAGTTTTTTAAGGGAAAGAAGTGGAATGTTATGCATTGGCCAAGTTAATCACCTGACCTGAATCCGATTGAGCATGCATTTCACTTGCTGAAGACAAAACTAAAGGGAAAATGCCCCAAGAACAAGCAGGAACTGAAGACAGTTGCAGTAGAGCATCACCAGGGATGAAACCCAGCGTCTGGTGATGTCTATGCATTCCAGACTTCAGGCTGTAATTGACTGCAAAGGATTTGCAACCAAGTATTAAAAAGAGAAAGTTTGATTTATGATTGTTAATCTGTCCCATTACTTTTGGTCCCTTAAAAAGTGGGAGGCACATATACAAACTGTTGTAATTCCTACACCGTTCACCTGATTTGGATGTAAATACCCTCAAATTAAAGCTAAAAGTCTGCAGTTAAAGCACATCTTGTTAGTTTCATTTCAAATCCATTGTGGTGGTGGCAGAGAACACAGAAAGTTACACATCACAAATGCTTTTAGTGGTAAATATAAAGTGGAACTAAACCCTCCTATCATTTTCAGCCAAGTAAGCTACCATCTTAGCCTCTGTTTGATCTTCAACTACTATGATGCTGCACATGTGATCAGTTATGACAGTTGGTTTGACTATTTGGTTGAGAGCACCAGAAAATGTGATAGTTACATTCTCGACAGATGCCAGGAATGTAACTGTTTTTGACACTGTTAAGTCAATGGGTTTAGTTCCATTTTAACCTGTCAAAGGGGAACAAAAAGAAGCATTTTATTGCTTGCTTTTATATAAAGTTTCTTTTAGTACAAAACCTATTTTATTACAGAAGCTACTCCATGCAATAACACATTTTGCCCTCTCTTTTTTCTAAGCCCCAATTCATTGGTGCTCTGCAAAAACCAATCAGTACTTACTTTAATTAGCAAAGATTATGTTAGATTTCAAAAGCAATACCTACATTATTTCTTGTCTATGGTTATTGCTAAAAGTTTTAGTCTCTATAACATGAAGAAAAAAATAGCACTGAAAGGTGGACACATTTTCATTTTAAAGTATTGAATATTCGCTGCCAAGTCTGACATGCCAGCTTTTTTTTTATTATTTCTCTCTTAAGGATTAAGGATCTGTTAAAATGCAAGAAACATGTTGGAGCAGTTTTCCCCTATTGGCAAAACCAGTATCATAAATGTTTTCTAGTTGCCATGCCATTGTTTGCCATTATCATTATCTATATCGTCTCACTTGGCTACCATGTGTCAAATAAATCTGCCAAGAAAAATAGATATAATAAAAAATATTAAATAAAAAAAAATGAAGTGCCTAGTGCCAAACTAATTGAAATGAAAATACATTTATTGTCAAGGTGTATATAATATATCTGTAGCAAGATTCAGATCTTTTTTTGTAGAGTTTGTACATTAAAACTAAAATGATTAAGCCATCCAAACTGTTATTCCAGATGTGGATAGCCCACTGACTACTTTTATCACTTGATAATAATAGCAAAATATATTCATCTGACTTCCTAGGCCCACAAAAGTCCCACATCTCAACAGCATGGTCTTCCTTCCACCAAAATTAGAATTATGTTCTTTTGTCTGTCTATGAGCCAGGTATAGAGTTGTCATCTGTAAGGGCACTTTCACACCAGGGCGGTAACGGTAAAGCGCCGCTAATTTCAGCGGGGCTTTTCTGCTGTTAAAGCGGCACTATAATGCCGCTATGCAGGTGGGAGCGGGGTGCTTTTAACCCCCCACAACGGGTTAAAAAGGGGTTAAAAGTGCCAGCTTGCGGGACTTCCGAAACAGTGTTCAGCCGCTTCGGAAACGCTGCCCATTGATTTCAATGGAAGAGGCGGGGTAGGAGTGGTGTATACACCGCTCAGAGCACCGCCCCAAAGATGCCTGTTGCAGGACTTTTTTTCTTGTCCTGCAAGCGCACTGCCCCAGTTTGAAAGCACTCGGGCTTTCACACTGGGGAGACAGGAGAGGCAGTTTACAGGCACTTTATTTGTGCTATTCTTAGCCCAAAAACGCCTGCAAACTGCTTCAGTGTGCAAGTGGCCTAAGGCCTCATGCACACAGAACTTTTTACAGCTGCTGTTAGGGGCGTTTTACGTTTTTTTTTAACTGCCTCTAAAAGCCCCTCCATGTTAGCCTATGTGTCCATGCACACATAAACTATCAGAGGTGTTTGGAGGCATACGCATTTAGGGGCAGTAGACAAAAACGACAGCCTGTGCTTCCAGGAGCAGTAAAAATGAGCTGTAAAAAAGAAAATTGCGCAAAAACGCGTTTAAACATGGCTAAACGCGTCTAAACGCAGCTAAAAACGTCAGCCGCGTTTAGCCACGTCTGACATTTTTAGGCATTTTTACATTATATAGAATGCTTTCAATGGAAAAAAATGCTAACGTGGCTAAACGCTAATGGCAAAACACACGTTTTTAGCTCTGCTGTAGCGCTGACCTTTTTAAAATGGGTCTCTATGTTTATGTGAGTTTCTGGTGTTAAATGCAGTACACACTAACATTTTCACCAAAACAATTATTTACAATTTTATTGTATGCTTGAGTCTTAAAAAAAAAATGTAACTTTTTTTTGGAAAACTTTCTTTGTAGTAAGTAAGTTTTGTATAACCATTCCCACCTTAAGACCCTATGTCAAATGTGCAATTTGTCCACACACACAATTTAGCTTAGTGGCTGCCCATACTGCTTTATTACTCTCCTCTGGGGCTCAGAGGAAGGGGTGATTACCTGTACCTATTCTCTGACAAAAAGCCATGATTATTCAAACTAAGTTTGGGTACCATAATAAATGGCCCTATTCTATCTCTCTCCATGTCAATATCACACTGCAAATGGCCGTTATGGGGAGAATATTTTTATAGTGTGGGACGGGACTAAGAGCAATGAGCCATGATTGAATAGAGCCATCATTACTTTCTCCAATCATGGCTCTGACAGTGCTCTGTTCCCTGATTGAGCAAAGCTTTCATTGCTTCAGCCAATCAAGGATTCCAATGAACTGTGCCGCTGCATAGTGTATTGTGGTCATTCAGCGGGCTGAACAAGTAGTCAAACAGGCAAACAGTCAATGCCAAAACTCATGCTGGGGCTGAACCGTTCACCCAAGTCTAGCAATCATATACTATATTACCAAAAGTATTGGGACACCTGCCTTTACACGCACGTGAACTTTAATGGCATTCCAGTCTTAATCTGTAGGGTTCAATATTGAGTTGGCCTACCCTTTGCAGCTATAACAGCTTCTTCTGGGAAGGCTGTCCACAAGGTTTAGGAGTGTGTCTATGGGAATGTTTGACCAATCTTCCAGAAGTGCATTTGTGAGATCAGGCACTGATCTTTGACAAGAAGGCTGGGCTCACAGTCTCTGCTCTTCCAGAAGAGTTGAAGCTGTTGTAGCTGCAAAGGCTGGGACAACTCAATATTGAACCCTACGGACTAAGACTCGAAGTTCATGTGCATGTAAAGGCAGGCGTCCCAATACTTTTTACAATTTGGTGTACATCATACAAATCAAAGCAAAAACCAGTAACCAAACAGTGCAACACACATGCAAGTGGAATTAGCAAAAGTAAGTTGGACAAGGCAAGGTCAAGCAAGGGGTCAGGAGTCTCCCTCCTAGATCGTAAGCTCTAACAAGCAGGGCCCTCTGATTCCTCCTGTATTGAATTGCATTATAACTGTATTGTCTGCCCTCATGTTGTAAAGTGCTGTGCAAACTGTTGGCGCTATATAAATCCTAATAATAATAATAATAATAATAAACAGCCTGTTTGCCTTTAGGTTATAGACCCTTTAATATATAAACTAATGATGAAGCATTATGGAGTTAAAAGTTTGGTTACCAGGTACATGTTCTATTTTTGATCTGCTGCTTCTCCACAATGTGGTCCCTCAAATTGTCCCTCAAGCTGTACATAATCCTCAATTTTAGTTCAGCTTCAGCCTCTTTTATTGATGTGATGATGCTTCATCTTTGACACACCTTCCATAGCCAGATGCTTCTCATTGGATTCACCTGATTTACACTTAAACTCAAAGTTAGCAACTCTTGCCCAGGTAGTATTGTTGAGCATGTGTGGGATCTGTTAATAGAAACCCCTCTTATGGCTAGGTAGATCACTGTGTCTTAAAGCGGAGTTCCACCCTTTTAAAAGTCAGCAGCTACAAAAAGTGTAGCTGCTGACTTTTAATAATCAGACACTCACCTGTCCCACACTCTAGCAATGCAGTCACCCCTTGCCTCGCTTCTCTTCCCCTCCTCCGTGTGGCATCTGGCATCACAAGTGAAGGCGCCTGGCTTTGGCTTAAAAGCCGGGCGTGCACTGCGCATGCGTGAGCCCTGCTGGATGCTGTGAATGGCCGGTGTATCTTCTGGGACCTGTGTCCCAGAAGATCGCCGGGAGGGAGGGGGGACAGGTGAACTTCCTTCTGGTTCCGCGGCTCCAGGAGTGGAAGTGGAGCTGGGACCCGCTCACCCCCCAAAAAAATTGTGGCATGTCATGGGGTCACCTACGCTTAAAGTGCAGAGAGAAAGGTAGTGGAGCCAATCATGTATTCTCCTTTACTTTTCTCCTTGCAAGAGTGCATACTGAAAACCAGTGGTGGCTGGTGCTAAAAATGTTTGGGGGGGTGCAAACAAACCTCTCCAGGTCAGCACTTACCATTGGATGCCATGAAACTTACCTACAAATGGGCTGTTACAGATACCCTGATACCCGGTGGCTTCTGCGTTAGACTGGTCTTTCCGGGTTCCAAATCTTCAGATTCCTGATTGGCTGGGATGAGAAGCCGGAAACCAGTAGTGACGTGATGGCGAATATTGGTTCGCTAAAATCAAAAGTGGGAGAGTTTGGGGTGCAGAGCACAACCTAAAACAAGCCAATTAGAGCCTCAGGCTCTAATCATATGCTTGTCAAAAATTGACACTAGACACTCATTAGACCGGCGCCCCGCACAGTGCACACATAGGACGATTTATTTTTAAATAAGGGATAATATGACTAATATTTTTAACTTTAAGATGTTAAAAAATGTTAGTCATATTATCAGTTATTTAAAAATAATTTGTTCTATGATTAGCTTTCTTATTTGGGAAACTACTTGAGAACTTTGGGGGGGGGGGGGGCTGCGCTCCTTATGTCTGTTCCTGCTTTTGACTAACCCTAGAAGGTTTAGTACAGCAGTTTTTCAAAGCTGTTGGTGTGAGATATTGTATGACTTTGTACACTGATTTCACCAACTAAGAGAACCAACATATTCATGAGTAAGAGTGGAATGGAAATAACTTTATTTTTTCATCCTGAGATGAAATGACCATTAAATTACCCCACATTAGTTATCATTACAAACAACAGGGAATTGTTTCATTAAACATTATATCTATAGCAAAATAAATATTACAAATTTATAGTATCCTGCTACTCTGGCTTTGAAACCAGAAAAGGACCAGAATCATTTCTTTTCTAGAGAACAGGCAGCATTTCAATTAGAAGGAAAACACATCTGGTTTTCTCAACTGACTGTTATTGCAAGGTATTATATCCCTGACTATAATTTAAAACAACTAAAATATATTCATAGTGGTAACACAGGGCACGGTTTGAATACTTTAATTGAGAATTACGTCATGTTTTCAAGGACTTATTAAGGCTTATTGTTGAAGTGAAAGTTTCCAAGAGAGCGTTTACTGATTGCTATTTATTATAGGAGTTTATTTTTATTTCGGTTTGTGCCTTTTGACTATGCCAGAAGTCCTCAGGGCACCTCACATAAAATTTGATTGTTTGCACTTTTGATGTATTAAACAAATAATCCCACAATGGGCTGCAATCATAACCAATGTTTTATAGAGTCTGTGCCACACATGGACGATTTCTTCTTAACAGTGCTTGAGCTATTTCATTTGCTGCTAATGTTAGGCAGTGATCAGTTTATAAAAACATTTCTACTGAAAGTTTTCCCTCTACAAAGTTGTTCTATCCTTGGTGGCCATATGTCATGGTTTATGTCTGTTTAGAATTACCTTACTTTTTTTCATTTATAAAGTGCCAACAAATTGTTCAGTACAGTAGAGAAAACATTAAAATATTTGCATATGTTGCTGGTCCCATTGATGCTTTCAGCCTTATGGCCCTTTCCACAGTTAATTACACAAAACATGGTCAATAAAGTCGGAAGCTTTTCAAAGTTAAACTAATACAGGCAGGTAGCTACATACACAGATGAATTGCATATAAGATTTACAGTTCAGAGTCCTGCTACACAGGATAGCCAGGTGAATGGCACCACATTCTCTATTATTTATGACAATATAGCACTGTCAATTTACACAGCACTTCACATATATATTGCACATTCACATCAGTCCCTGCCCTCAATTTAAGGTCCCTAACTCTCATAAATACATATAGTAGGTCTAATTTAGACAGGAGCCAAATAACATACCAGCCTGGAGTGTAGGAAGAAACCCTCACAGGCACAAGGAGAACATACAAACTCCAGGCAGGTAGTGTTGTGGTTGGGATTTGAACCAGTGACCCTTGTGCAGCTAGGTGAAAGCCCTAACCACGACACCACTGTGATTCCCTTCACAGTTAAAGACTGTATAGGGAATACAGTGGTGTCTTCTGTCCTCACCCATCCTGCTGAATCGACATTGAAAGAGCAGCAGCAGACTGATGAAGTCATCCCTCTGCTCACTCTGCTCTTTCCTCCAATCAGTTTATTTTTGTCAGTATGTTTGCAGACAACAGCTGGACTGGCTCCTTTGCTCTGCCCCTACCTCTCCAATTCTGAGTTTTGCTGTATAGAGAATTGCAAGATACTGATTGCTGGAACCAAGTAAATTAAGGTAATTATACTATTTGTATTTAATAATACATCTAATGATTTATTAGTAGATACAGATCTGAATTCATGTGTGTATTTTATATCTGGCTAGAGTTTAGCTTTAATCTTACATAATGCTTAAAGATTGTGGGAGGAAGCCGGAATACCTGGAGGAAACCCACAAAAGCATGTGTACAGACAGGTTTATTTACGCAGAAGCCAAGTAACCTATTAGAACATCAAGAGGAAACCCGTATAAACATGAGAACCTAACCCTAGAGCTGACCACCTTTTCCTCTTTTCATTTCTACATCCCATCTTCAAGCTTTATGGTTCTTCCTGCCTGTGTTTTTTTCCCTTTCATCAACATCTATCACCCAAATATATTTAATTTTTGAAATGGATAAAATTGCAACCACACAGGATTGAACAACCATTAAATGCATTGTTATAAAGGGCCAGTCCAAATAGTTCATACAAAGTCCATAAAGACTATTAGTAGCCTGTAGATAGGCAGGCATTCAGTGGAGTATAAAGCACTTAGTTCAACCTGTGCTTGTTCACTTTAATTACTGCACGGTGTTGTGCATGTAATAAGTATATGATCTGCAATGGTAGGTGATATATTCTACTGGGGACTTTGTTCTGTGAGTGTTGCATTGAGGCAAAAATGCCAATTCTTAAAACTGAACATGGGGCAGATATATATTACCCAAATTAATGTAGCTTTGTTTTAATATATCCATGTATTTTTATTTTTTTATTTTTTTTAATTTATTTCAGGTACTTATATAGCGCTGTCAATTTATGCAGCTCTTTACATATATATTGCACATTCACATCAGTCCCTACCCTCAAGGAGCTTACAATCTAAGGTCCCTAACTCACATACATGCATACAGGTGCTGGTCATATAATTAGAATATCATCAAAAAGTTGATTTATTTTACTAATTCCATTCAAAAAGTGAAACTTGTATATTATATTCATTCATTACACACAGACTGATATATTTCAAATGTTTATTTCTTTTAATTTTGATGATTATAATTGACAACTAAGGAAAATCCCAAATTCAGTATCTCAGAAAATTAGAATATTACTTAAGACCAATACAAAGAAAGTATTTTTAGAAATCTTGGCCAACTGAAAAGTATGAACATGAAAAGTATGAGCATGTACAGCACTCAATACTTAGTTGGGGCTCCTTTTGCCTGAATTACTGCAGCAATGCGGCGTGGCATGGAGTCGATCAGTCTGTGGCACTGCTCAGGTGTTATGAGAGCCCAGGTTGTGCCGATAGTGGCCTTCAGCTCTTCTGCATTGTTGGGTATGGCATATCGCATCTTCCTCTTCACAATACCCCATAGATTTTCTATAGGGTTAAGTTCAGGTGAGTTTGCTGGCCAATTAAGAACAGGGATACCATGGTCCTTAAACCAGGTACTGGTAGCTTTGGCACTGTGTGCAGGTGCCAAGTCCTGTTGGAAAATTAAATCTGCATCTCCATAAAGTTGGTCAGCAGCAGGAAGGATGAAGTGCTCTAAAACTTCCTGGTATATGGCTGCGTTGACCTTGGACCTCAGAAAACACAGTGGACAAACACCAGCAGATGACATGGCATCCCAAACCATCACTGACTGTGGAAACTTTACACTGGACCTCAAGCAATGGGGATTGTGTGCCTCTCCTCTCTTCCTCCAGACTCTGGGACCCTGATTTCCAAAGGAAATGCAAAATTTACTTTCATCAGAGAACATAACTTTGGACCACTCAGCAGCAGTCCAGTCCTTTTTGTCTTTAGCCCAGGTTAGACGCTTCTGACGCTGTCTGTTGTTCCAGAGTGGCTTGACACAAGGAATGCGACAGCTGAAACTCATGTCTTGCATACGTCTGTGCGTAGTGGTTCTTGAAGCACTGACTCCAGCTGCAGTCCACTCTCTGTGAATCTACCCCACATTTTTGAATGGGTTTTGTTTCACAATCCTTTCCAGGGTGCGGTTATCCCTATTGCTTGTACACTTTTTTCTACCACATCTTTTCCTTCCTTTCGCCTCTCTGTTAATGTGCTTGGACACAGAGCTCTGTGAACAGCCAGCCTCTTTTGCAATGACCTTTTGTGTCTTGCCCTCCTCGTGCAAGGTGTCAATGGTCGTCTTTTGGACAACTGTCAAGTCAGCAGTCTTCCCCATGATTGTGTAGCCTACAGAACTCGACTGAGAGACTATTTAAAGGCATTTGCAGGTGTTTTGAGTTAATTAGCTGATCAGAGTGTGGCACCAGATGTCTTCAATATTGAACCTTTTCACAATATTCTAATTTTCTGAGATACTGAATTTAGGATTTTCCTTAGTCGTCAGTTATAATCATCAAAATTAAAAGAAATACACATTTGAAATATATCAGTCTGTGTAATGAATGAATATAAGATACAAGTTTCACTTTTTGAATGGAATTAGTGAAATAAATCAACTTTTTGATGATATTCTAATTATATGACCAGCACCTGTATACTAGAGCCAATTTAGAGAGGATCTGATTTACCTACCAGCATGTCTTTGGAGTGTAGGAGTAAACCAGAGTACCTGGAGGAAACCCATGCAAACTCCAGGCAGGTAGTGTCGTGGTTGGGATTTGAACCAGTGACCCTTTTGCTTCCAGGCAAAAGTGCTATCCACTACACCACTGTGCCACCTGGTATTAGCCTCTAGCACCCTCTACACAGTATTCAGACTGAGGAAGAGAGAAACATGGCAAAGCACCAATCACTTCATGAGATGCAGTACCAGAAATATACTGGTAGGAGGATAGAGCAGAGTGACAGAGAGATAGGCTCATCAGTCAACATCTTCTCCTTTCACTATCCAGTTTCCAGTGTCACAGGGTGGAGGTGGGGAGGAGACCTGTACATGTTGAAGATCTAAAACAAAGATAAATCAGGTCTCTAAGGTCGGCCATACATGGTTTGAATCTCGGCTGGTTCAGCAGGTACCAGCTGAGATGTGAACTGTTAATGGGTAGGCTGAATGTACGAAGTTGATGGTAGACCAACTTGGGTACAACCAGCCTGCTGGATTCTCTTGTGATTATTACTAGCGGCTATTACAGTATAGCTGCTAGCAATAATCACTGTCTTCTCCCAGTGGGAACGGCTTCCCCCGCCCGTGCCTTTGGGGAGAAGACAATTGCTGATTCTCCTGTCAGCACTGTCTGTGTTGATGGGGGGGGGGGGATCATGCCATTTTTTTCCTCCAAAAGAAATTTGCATTGTGTATGGCCATACTTGCCCTACCAAAAAGATTATGCATTCATATGCATAGGTGGGAGGCAACACAAGTACTTTTACTTTTTAATTTTTCACTTAAAGCAGAGTTCCACCTAAAAGTGGAACTTCCCCTCATCTGAATACTACCCTCCCTCCGGTTTCACATTTGGCTCCTTTGGAGGGGGGGCGGGGTGGAGTGGGTACCTGTTTTTGACAGTTACCCTGTCCCCATTTCCGCCGGACCTTGCCGCGTCACAAATTTTGCCCCCTCCTCCTTCCCCTGCTGCCAGGCCAGGGAGAGAGCACAGCGTGCTTCGTGCATGCACAGTAGAGACCCGGCTGTGAAGCCACAAGGCTTCACTGTCGGGTTCCCTTACCGACAATGGTGGTGGCAGCACCCGACAGTCGATGCAAACATCGGCTGAGATGCCGACATCGCTGGACTCCAGGTCAGGTAAGTGTCCTAATATTAAAAGTCAGCCGCTACAGTATGTGTAGCTTTTGAATTTAATTTTTGAAAATTAAAAATTTTGAAACTTTATTTTTCTCACAATGGGGCTAAGAAGCCACATATTTGATAGATTTGGGCAGATGACAGGTGATCTTTATGGAGACATCTCCCCTGCCTTCTGCTCTAGTGGACCAAATACAGGACTGTGCTTGATTTGCCTTTTACCTAGCTTTGCAGAGCTGAGCACTTCTGGGTTCACATTCAGCAGAGGATAAACATAAATGGATGTTTCCTGATCCACCACTTATCATCCTGACAGCGGTTCCAGGCTTCTGGAAGCAGTGGGAACACCTAAAAACCACATATGGCAAGGGAGGGGGGATACTATGGAAGGGATTGGTCCATTCGTTCTCAGCAGCTGGAATTCGCACCAGACTGGTGTGAATCCAGCCTTAAGTGCAATAACCCACAGCAATTCATCAGTTAATAGCACCACAATAATAAAATGAATAGATAGCACAAGAAATTAACGCTGCAGCCTGAAGATGTGACAGTATTTATTTGCAGCCTTTCATTTTGTCAATATAGGGGGGAGGGGGGTAGATTTACTAAAACGGATGCCTGCAAAATCTGGTGCAGCTATGCATAAAAACCAATTGGCTTTCAGGTTTTATTGTCAAAGCTTAATTGAACAAGCTGAAGTCGGAAGCCGATTGGCTACCATGCACAGCTGCACCAGGTTCTGAGTGCTCCAGTTTTAGTAAATCTCCCCCATAGTCTCCAGTCTCCACATGGTCTATATGCCAGAGCTGAGATAGTAGTCACATGATTAGGAACCACTCTGATTGGTTCCCAATCATCATTGAGGACCCTAGCTGTCAGTGACAGCTGGTATTGACAGTGAGCAGCTGTGAAAATTGTCAGCTGCTTGCTCCCAAACATATGCTAGGCATGGGGCATCACAATTGGAATAATGAACAGACCAAGAGCAGGAAGGTGTTAAGATCTTTACAGGTATATGTTTTAATGCTCAAATTGTTTTTCTACATTTACACTACCATCCAGTAAATGATAATCATGTAGATGTAATGCAGGGCGCAAGGACGCTACCCCCCAACCATGTGTCCTGCCCCCTAATCTACATGCGGGGCACCGGATGAATGGATTCCAAAGGTTTTGTTTAAGCACTTGATTAGAGCCAGAGGTTCTAATAGGCTTCAAAAAAGGGTGGGCTTGGGGCACAGAGCACTGCACTAGCTCGCTCACTCAATGAGCTGCTGAGGAACGAAGAAGATGAGAATGGCCTAGATCCAGTAAAGCATGCCAGATCAGCTGGAGGGCCCAGGAGACCTAAAGAGTCCATTCAGGGACAGTGGACTGATCGGTGTGAAGAGGCGTTTCGACAGCTGAAGTGGAGTCTGAAGACTGCTCCTGTCTTGGCTTACGCAGATCCGACAAAGCAATACGAGCTTCACGTCTATGCCAGTCGGGAGGGCCTAGGAGGAGTACTCTACCAGGAACATGGTGAGCACTTACGACTAGAGTTGAGCGAACACCTGGAAGTTCGGGTTCTGCTGGTCCGTCCGAACTTCGGGACAAAGTCCGGGTCCGGACGGAACCCGAACGATCGCACGGACAACGAACCCCATTGAAATCAATGGGGACCCGAACTTTTAGGCACAAAAATGGCTGTAGGAAAGTCCTGGAAAGCCCCAGAGGGCTGCAAAAGGAAGTAAAATGGGGGTAAGGGTAGGGCAAGCGCCCTACAAAAAAATGGGGACAGGGAAATAACTTTAAATATTTTTAAAAAAATAAAAACATAAAAAATGCAAAAATGGAGATGAATGTGGTTCATCTTCAAACTGTGTCTGAAAAGTATTAATTAACGGTAGAAGCCATATAACTGTTCTAAAATCATCTTCAAACTAGGGCAAGTGCCCTACAAATAAATGGGGATAGGGAAAATAAATTAAAATCAAATAAAAAAATGGGAA
>BLSH010082895.1:214041-228337 GCA_018402905.1 Glandirana rugosa
CAGGTGAGAAGGCTTCTCAGAGATCTTAGTACACCGGAAGAACTGTTCCGCAACCGTAGGGACAAAGGTTAGGGGCCCACTATGAATTCCGACTTTCACTTAAGCCTGTCTCGTCGGTTGGTGGACATTGGCCACCGTAGGTCGAAACGTCATCACTCCTACATCCACTCTCCTAATAATAGACAGAACTGGTGCTTCCAACGGGGTATATTCTTTAGGGAGTCGAATAGGTGGTGACGGGTGAACTCTCGTTCTTTAAGCTCAAACACCCATCCCATCAAGAAGAGTCGTCCACGATTTGAGGCTGAGTGTATCCGTTGAAACCCGAACGATTTTTGAAATGTCCGGGTCCGGGTCCGTGCCACGGACACCCGAAAGTTCGGTACGGACCCGAACGTTACAGTCCGGGTTCGCTCAACACTACTTACGACCAGTTGCCTATGTGAGTCGGAGTTTAGCACCTGCTGAGAAGAACTACCCTACCCACAAACTCGAATTTCTTGCTCTCAAGTGGGCAGTGGTGGATAAGCTGAGGGATTTCTTATATGGGGCAACCTTCGTGGTCAAGACAGATAATAATCCTCTCACCTACATCCTCACTACTGCAAAGCTGGATGCCACCGGTTACAGGTGGTTGGCTGCTCTGTCCGAATTCACTTTCAGCCTTAAGTATCACCCGGGGATTGGAAACAGGGATGCCAACGCCTTGTCAAGAAGGCCACATGATTCTAGAGACTCTTCGGAAGAGTGGACCCAGCTGCCACCTGAAGGTGTGCGAGCCCTTTGTCAGGGAGCCAAGTACCGAGCTGGAGGTGGATCAAGAGCAGAAGAAATTGGTGTCACAGCTTCTGGAGTCCCCAGGAGTTACTGCAACCTCACCCAAGTTGGAGAGGAGGGCCTGCCGAAGCTCTCCAAGAAAGATTTGAGGAAGGATCAGATGGAAGACCCTCTTTGTAATTTGGTGTTGAAAGCTGTAGAGAGTCAGTGTCCTGATCTGCTCCTTACTGACAGCCCAAAGGAAGCTTGTTTGCCTCATGGTGGGATCGGTTGCAATTGTGCAACGGAGTGGTCTCCCGAAGGGGCCCCTCTGGTGATCCCGAAGATACATGGCAATTACTTCTACCTGAAAAACACAGAGAGACTGTGTTAACTGCTCTACATGATAACCATGGCCATCTAGGGTCCGACAGAACTTTTAACTTGGTAAGAGACCGGTTCTATTGGCCCTGTATGCGGGCCAAAGTTGAGAGCTACTGCCACTCATGCATCCGATGCATTCAGAGGAAGACTCTACCTCAGAGAGCTGCCCCCATGGGCCACCTTTAAAGCCAAGGACCCATGGAGTTGGTGTGCATTGATTATCTGTGTCTGGAGCCTGACTTGAGTGGACAGGGAAACATTCTAACAATAACAGATCATTTCACTAGGTATGCCCAGGCCTTTTCTACAAAGGATCAGCAAGCATCCACCGTAGCTAAAACCTTAGTGGAAATGTTTTTTTGCACTATGGCCTACCCCAACGCATCCACTCTGACCAAGGGAGAGACTTTGAGGGACACCTCATTAAAAGACTACTAGATCTTCTTGGCATAAAGAAATCGCAAACCACTCCATACCACCCCCAAGGTGATCCACAGCCAGAGAGATTCAATAGGACTCTCCTGGATATGCTTGGTACTCTTGCCTCAGAACAGAAGCAACACTGTAGTAAACACATAGAGGCCATTGTGCATGCATACAACAGCACATCGAATGATGCCACAGGCTACATTCCTTATCTGTTGATGTTTGAACGGGAGGCTCGGTTGCCCATTGACCTGGCTTTTGGCACCTCATTGGACTGTACCTCAGCAACCTCTCACAGAGGATATGTGAACCAGCTGAGGAGAAGTTTAAAGACTGCCTATGAGAAGGCCCAAGCTGCCTCAGATGCCAGAGGACAGATAAATAAGAAGAACTTTGATCTGAGGGTGAGAGTGCAAGACTTACAGCCAGGTGGCAGGGTACTATTGAGGAATCTGGGTGTCCCTGGGAAGCACAAGCTGGCTGATCGCTGGAGGTCACAGCCTTATGTGATTTGTAAACAACTTCCAGGGCTGCCAATATATCAGATCCAACCAGAAGGAAGTACAGGGCCGCTAAAGACTTGGCATCGCAATCACCTGTTGCCCTTGCCGGAAGCAGTCCATATGTCACCACCATTGGATCCTCAGTCTACACCTGCAGCCTCACAAGGGTCTCATCCAGTGACTAGATCTCAATCAGCACCTCTGGATACAGAAGATGAGGACAGTGATGATGAGGAGATGAAAATAGATTGGCTGTGGTCACCCCAAATGTTAGAACTTGTTAGTCCTCCGCCCTCTCCCCTCAAAGTGACAAATACAGAGACCCTCAGGCCGGAGTCCCCGGAATTGGTACCCCACAGGCAGCCTTCAGAAGATATGGGAGATTCCCTGTCGCCTGTGTTGGCAGCAGACTCTGAGGATCCTCACCCCTTTGCTGAGGAGGAGGAAGCTGAAGTAGAAGAAGTCCACCAAAGAGACTGACATATGATAATTTGGGTGAAAGCTCTGAGGAGGTGATCTTCACTTCTCAAAGGACTCTTGAAGAGCCTGGTTCTTCCACCACAGATTTGGTGGAGGGCGACCCTAACTCACCCCCTGGCACATCTAGCTGGGCCATTCCAATTAAGGTGGCCTGTAGGCAGGGCAGCCTTCCCTCCTATGCCCATTGGTGGGAGGTTCCTCTGCCAGGGTTTTATGCAAATACAAACTGTTTGGTTTCCTGTGTGCACTAACCTGTCTTTCTCTCCGCGTGTATACCCAAAGCATGTAACAGGTTGCAGACTTTACTTCCTTTGGAGGACCAAAGGTTCTTTGGTGGGGGGAGTGTGTAGCGGGGGCCAGGAGACCGCTGTAAATACACAGGCTCTTTTAGTAGGGAGAGATGTGCCTGGGTGAAATCCCCCCCCCTGTTTTGCAGACTGAACTCAATGTAAGCTGTGTAAAGAGACGCAGGAGGATTGGATTACACTGGTTTCCCTGGTATGCTTCTATGTGCATAAGGAGAAACCTCAGCCAATGAAGGAGGCTTTTACAAGCAGCAGGACCAGAGGGATTCCTGGGAGCCGCAAAGGACTCCGGAATATGAAGTCCCCTGAGAGAGCTGCCCCATTGACTTTTAAAGGCACAGAACTACAAATCCCAGAAGGCTCTGCAAAAGCAGAGGGCTGGCTAAGGACACCATTTTGGAAGGCTGGGGAGTTCTCCATGAGGGAGAGAAGGAGACAGATGGGACCTGAGAGGATGCTGTTAACCACAGAGGGGAATCATCCAGCCACAGTTCCAGAGTCCGGGGTGCTGATCCTGCCACAACTCCAGGGGTCAGACGTTGATGGACATCCTATCTGAGAGGGATCCTAGAGGACATCCCCAGGCGTTCCTGAGGACGTGGGTCGCTCTGGTTACAAGGGGACCAGTCGGGCCAGTTGGGGAACCTATTGCTTGATCGTTTGGTCGTAGGATGGGTGAGCGGGCGTTTTGCCTATCTATAAAGACACAGTAGTAAGGCTACATTGCCATGCCAGTGCTCACATTGGTAGGGACACTCACACCCTGCTGAACAGTCACGACATTACACCTTGCCTACAAGGATACTTACAAGTACCCCTTTGTTAATCCTGCTCAACAGGACACCAAGTGCACCAACGCCAGGCTAGTCAAAGATCTTGGATATCTCCATTGTAAGGACTCTCATTGTTACTTCCCTGGTATCAGTGATTTAGTGATTTGTGACCTATTGCCTCACATGTTCACAGCCTGGGTCTGTGATTTCAGGATTTGAGGGAAACAGACTGCCTGTTGTCAAATCAGATCAGTCCCCCTTTATGCCTGAGTGCATAGGCCACTTTAAAGTCATTTAAGCCATTTGATTGTATTATTTTGAAGTCTGCCATTTTGACATTTGAATAGCAGTATATAGTTGTTTGATTGTGGGAAGTCTCTCAGTAAACAAACTTCCTGTTCACTACATTTGTGTCTGTTTTACTGTGCATTGCAATTACACTGTTGCTGGGTGTGCCAGAGGGGTTGGGACAGTTATTTGGGGTTGAGAAGCAGAGGCCCGGGAACAAATATAAATTTCATTAGCAGCTCCTTCGGGGATACCGCTACAATAGTAAAATAATGTATGTTTTATACACATGTGAGCCAGTAGGAACAGTAGTACTTTAACACAACTTTGTGATATAACCTGAAGTCTCATTATTCAGCATATGATCGTGCCAAATATCAGCAAACTTGAGCTCTACAAAAGAATCTGATGTTTTAAAAAGACATTTAATCCCAAAATTGCTTGATTGTAACACATTGCAGTTCAATATATCTTTCCCTATGGGAGGAAAAATCGCAAATAGTTTTAACAGTTGTACTGCATACCTTTAACACTTAATACTGCAACTTTAATAAAATGCACAGTAAATATTGATTTCATTGTATGAGAAACAATTTTAGTTTTAACATTCACAGAATAAAATATAGGTTAATGGAAATGCTAGTCTCTCTCTCTCTTTTAAATTTCATTTTTCCCCATTTACTAGGTTCCTTATCCAGAACACACGAAAGCAAGACATGTAGTACAGAATTTATATTTAGTGAAACCGGCCCCAAACATTTAAAACTTTTTTTCATTCCTAACAGTTGATTTATTAAAACTGGAGAGAGCAAAAACTGGTGCAGCTCGGCATAGAAGCCAATCAGCATCGGTTTTTTTTTATGTCAAAGCTTAACTGAACAAGCTGAAGTTTGAAGCTGATTGGCTACCATGCACAGCTGCACCAGATTTTGCACTCTCAAGTTTTAGTAAATACACCCCAGTGAACCTAAAAGCACATACAAACAACTAGTTTTGTATGTTGCATACATATAACTGCATTTTACATGTTGCATTCTTCTCTCATTGGATCTTTTATCTACATGAAGGCAGGTAGAGTTCTATGCTGCTCCACTCGGGAGGATTAGTGTGTGTTAATCATGTTCACAGTTCTTTTTTGGTGGGCTTTTCTGGGTCAGACCCACTGGTTCTGTGCATTATAAAAGGGACAGAGAGCAGGACCCGGGGGGGGGGGCTTGAGAATGAGAGAGAGCGGTTGCTGCTGTTACAGTTGTTGGAATCCGTCCTGCTAGCCTGCTGAATATGCAGAGACCGGAGTAGCAACTAATGAACATCTGGCTTCAGGATCCTTCTACAGCATAGGGGTATTGCTGAGACTTGAAGTTTGCCCTGAAGATGCCAATCCTATATACTACCATCATGGACTGAACTGGTTATGTTCTGTGCAGGTATGCTGGGCAGCTACAAGCCAAGTTAGGGATTACTTTAGGGATAGACTGTTGCATTTGTTTGACTGTCATGCCAAGTTGTTCAAGTAAAGCTTTTGAAACTTTGCCTGGTCTGAAGTTCCTGAAGGAGTGTAATGTAAGTAATCGGCACACATAGCCTATAGTTCGGGTCAGTTATACCCATTGGGGTATGAAGAAAGTGGTACAAGAGTTAATACAGTATGAAAATATAAGTTGTTACCAAGGGTAAGGAAGGTTTCTCTAGCAGCCTGTCATAAGTTGTTGTCGGCACCCTCTTCATGGGCAGGTCCATCCCCCATAGCAACGGGAGCAGATCAGCACCATCGAGGCCCCCATCCTGTGCACAGTTACGGAAGAGTTAGCTGAAGAGCACACAGGAAGTCTGCACTAGGTGCACGGCAGGACTCCATAATGTTACTGAAAAGTAAGGTAGCGGGGATACACTGGATAAATGGAGAGGGCATTGGCTCTGTGTGTCCCTCCTAAATGCATCAGTGATCGTGGTGGTGTATATTTACATTGAGAGAGTTTACTAGAGTTCCATCGCCTGTGCAGGTAAAGGTGCCCCATGTGGAAGGCAGTGGCCCTATCCAATGTACCTCACATAATCCAGAAGAACCCACCCTGGGGTAAGACTCTTATGTGACCCTTGCTAGGTGCCCAACGATTAGGCCTCATGTACGCTGCTGCTAATAAATAAACTTTTAAGGCCAGTTGGGCATTTTTTTCAGCTGCTCCTAAACTCTCCTCTGTTATCTTATCAGTACATGTACACAGAGTTGTTTATAGTAATTTCTAGGCAGTTGAATTTAGCGGCATTTGTTGGAAAGCAAAAAAATGCATTTGGGACGGATGTTCAGAGGCATTTGAAATGACAAACGCCTGTAACAACTTGTAAACGCACCTAAATGTGGTAACTCGCATCTAGGAGCGTTTCATTTTGAAAACGTTTCCATTAAAAAAAAACAAAAAAGCACAAAAAAGCAAACGCAGCTAAATTGACTTTTTTTAAACGTCGGTTTCTAGCTGTCAAGTTCAGTCATTCAGGGGAGGTTGAAAAATGTCCCGTGTACATGTAGCCTTAGGGATACATGGGTATACTTTAAAAAAATATTATTAATTGCATTTCCAAATCAGTAATTTATGTATGGAATGTAATGCCTGTAGGTTACAATATGTTGGTTGTACGATTGGCCATTTAAAAGTTAGTATCTCAGAATACTATAATGACACAACCAACCCAAATGCCAAAAATATCTCAAATGTGTCAAAACATTTTAGGACAGTGCATAATGGCAATCTTGATGCATTTTCATTTTTTGGCTTGGAACAGATTAAGAAACCTACAAGACGGGGCGACTGCCATTGCATGCTACTCCAATGAGAGATGTGAAGGATCCATACATTAAATACCAGGATGCCTCTGGGAATGAATAGCAGGATGGATGTCAACCTATTTTTGAGATAAGCAATACCAGTTTGCATTGCATCTATGGTTATTATGTATGGACTGAGTGTTTTTTCATTGCTGCACCTATTGGCTAGCAGGGGTTAAAAAGTTTTTTTTGTTTTTTTTCACTCTCACTGATTCAGGCTTGGTGTGAACTCCATGTGTAATCAATTATCATGTGATTTTTTAATTGAATGTGCACTGCCATCCTGGTTTCAGGAGAGCAGCATTTTTGTATAAATATGTGTGTTACTGTTATACATTTATGCTTTGATGAAGGCCTAAGGCCGAATCGCTTCAGCATTTATGGATGTTTTACTGATATGATGTGACAATAAAGTTCTTATAAGGAAGCCATCGAGTTGCCAGCATTTTTCTACTATGAATACCAATGGCCAGAGCACTGATCACTCTGTACACCTTATCTGATTCATAAAAGTGGTAGAGCTTGGGTGAGTGTTTTTTCTTAGCCTTAGGAAAACATGGAGGACACGATTACCACCCCTACAAACCCCTAACCTCCCCATACAGTGTATAAAGGTTGTAATATACTCATAAGAAAGACTGATTAATAATTTTAGTAGTTTTAGTTTGAAATGTGTTTTTCTTTCCTCAAATTTAATGAAGAATATTGGGTAGGACCTAAAAAGCCATTATTGTGAATAAACCTGAATAAAAGAAGAGCAGATTACATACTCAGCAGAATGACTCAGAGAAGGGGATCCCCCTTCAATCTGTCCTGGCAAAGATAGCATGTATCTGGATTTTCAGTTTGCAGTCAAAAAAAGCACAAGCTGTTCTGGAGAGTATCATGAACATTTTCTGTTTTGTAAAGATTTTATACAAATAAAATAAAATGAGTTCATGACATAAAAAATATACTTTTGGGAAAAAAATATATACAGTATATTAACTAAAGCCATAATAATTTATCTTAATTCTAATTAAATTGACTCATTTGATTAATTTATTGTGTTTAATTTATGAATGGTATTAGGTTTTATTTTTATTTATTTTTTGCACACACTTTCTTGTATTCAAGTCACTGTATTATAAAGAATCTACAAAATGTCAGCAAGGTCTATAGACTCTCACATCATTTTTTTATATCTTGTGACACAGCAGAAAGATTTGGCAAGACATTAGTCTCATGGCTTTTATTAGCATAGACTGTGTTTGCTAAAAGTCAAATTGAGTTTAAAGTAGAATAATATTATGAAATGTGACAGAGGACAAACTCCAATAATTGTCCCAAATAGTTGTTGCTAAAAATGTCTGGTGCGTATATTTTAACATTGGCAGTTATTTCACCACTGATATAATGATGATTTAATTATCTCTCTTTATTCAGTAGGCATAGAAAAAACATTATGCATTTTTTAAATTTGGAGGTGTAACTATAAATAATAGGGTGCCATCTAGCAAAATTTTTTATGACCTTCCAAGCTCTCATTTCTCCTTTTTTAATGGCAATCACACCAACAGTACACTGTATGTGAGTCGGGCTGCACTTTATCCCAGTATCCCTATGGAATGGATGGATATCATTAGCTAAGATTCCAGGATGGGTTACCATATGACCAGGATGTTGAACAGTGGGCTCAGCAAAAGGGAGAGACAGAGGAGGAACTCATAGTATCTGCACGTGTTTGATTGTCTTATATACGAATTTACTCCTGCCTTCTTGTAAGTAGTGTTAACCTTCATTAAATAGCCAGGATTATTAGTTACTGCACTATGAGATCATCCTTGGTCTCTCCCTTTTGCTGAGCCCACTGTTGAACATCCTGGTCGTATGGTAACCCATTCTGGAATCTTTCTTCCTGATATCCATCCATCCCATAGGAATACTGGGATAAAGTGCAGCCAGAGCCACATCTTTGGGTCAGAGTAGCTGGTAAATGGCTTGAGAATTGGGTGTGCACATTTGGGTATGAAGATTTTGTTATCCACACTGAAATATAGATTTTTGTTGATACACAAGTTTAAATGAACTTTTTGCACAAGAGCACTTCTCTTCTTATTTTTTTCTGATAGACTTTACTGGATTTTAATGCTTTTTAACACATTTTTATTTACATTTTTTGATATATAGATGAATGTTTACTTGATTGATTAATGATGAATTTATGCACTTTATATTGATAGTGCAACATGTTTTTTAGTAAGGACAGTCAAATACTCCCAGTACTCAGTGGTCTTCACTAGAGGGACAGCCAACCAATATCACATCACAAACACGGTCCAATGCAATGTGGATGCAGCCCTCATTGGATGGGGATATCACATGTGGAACTACAAAAACAAAAAAAGTGAAGGCGTAAACCCCTAGTGCATTATCTGAGTAAAAACAGAATGTATTGATAAAACAAAACCCAATAAAATGCATACTCACCAAAGTGCATAAGTATACAGCAAGTACATAGAAGGATGACATGAGGTAGAACATCCAACTTGGTGAGTATGCATTTTATAGTTTTTTTTTATAAATAAATTCAGTTTTTACTTGGATAATGCACTAGGATTTTTGCGCCTTCCCTTTCTTTGTTTTTGTAGTTCCACATGGGATATCCCAATCCGATGAGGGCTGCATCCACCGCCTTCCCTTTTTTCTTTGTTTTTGTTTGTTTTTTTAGTAATATTAATGCCCCTTTCACACTTGTGCGACTTGTCCTACGATTTGGGACTGCAAAGTCGCATGATAAGTCGTTCCCCATGATTTCCAATGAGTACCGTTCATATCTGTATGGCTTAAAGTCGTACCGACTTCAAAGTACTCCCTGCATTACTTTGGCCCTACTTTGATACAACTTGAGGTCCATAGACCCTCAAAGTCTCATGCAAATTATACCTGAATAATATAGATGCAATTTCTGTACTACTTCTGTGCGACTTTGTAATATGTTTTCATTGAGCCAAAGTTACAACAAAGTTGGACCAAAGTCGTACTGATCCAAAATCGCGGTAAATCGCAGCAGAAAATTGCGGCAAAACAGCGATTAGATCACGTCTCACAAGTGTGAAATGGACCTTATATATATAATGTTTATGTGGACATTTTGTGAGTGCAGATGTCATTGAGAATTTATTAATTTTTACTATTTGGCGACACTTTTTGCGCAACCTATTTTTACAGCATAAGTATGCTGTATGTGTTAATTTTGTGCAACAAAAAAAGTTTGTTTCAAAACTGGAGAGAATACAGTACTGCTCTGTATGAAACCATGCAAGCTTACTGCAGAAAATGTAATTATTCATTGGATTATTACTGCTGTAGCTGATAAGTTATAAGCAGAAGAATAAGAAAATAGAACAGTCATCTAGTCCTTTTTATTGTCCGGATCAGGTTCCTGTAAGTACATGTAAGCCCAGCCAGTAAAATACATTTTAATATGTTGATAGATTTTTAAAAGTCTTTTTCAATGTTTTTAAATCTGCATGTTTCATTATAATAATATTTGTGATGTAGAGTGAACTCGCTTTTTACCTGTCTATCAGTAGCACTCCTGCAATTTAACCTTGCCATATGAAAAACCACAAGTGGCCTTTTCAATACACATTACACAGGCACAGTCCACTGCTGTCACTATCAGGAAATCAGCTCTGAGAAATTCCCTGCACCCATCATTGATGTGAATGTAGACACAAAAGGGCTACAAAGAGGTTGCAGGAGATCAGCAGCACTGAGATGTAAAAGGATAAAAAAGGGAATAGATGTCTTCATTCTACTTTTGACATCTGGCAGAGCAGCTGACATGTGGCTGCTAGCAGGGAAAATAAAATGTTACTGACAGCACTGGAGACCAGAGTAGATCCCAATAATGTGATCCCTATGTAAGCTCTGAAATAGCAATCACATGCAGGCTGGATGCTTCAGTTTTTAGTCTAGAGATGTCAATGTGCTTCTGATTAATAGCGCGGTTGTCACACACTTATTTTATAAAATGATCTTCTTTGTTGGCATTTTTCCGCTTTTGTAAGCTCTTCCTCTTCTCATGGGAGACTCGGCTGCAGTGGGAGCCATTGGCTCCTGTTGCTGTCATTCAAATGCTGTGAGGAGGGAGGGGGGCCGAGCCACGCCGTGTGTGTCTAAAGACGCACATAGCCCGGGATGGGATTAAACTCGCACAAATGCCCACATAGATATGGGGGCACTTGGAGGAGAGGAGGAGCCCACATTGCGAGCAGGGGACCCCAGAAGAGGAGGTTTGTAGCTGCCCTGTGCATAACCATTGCACAGAGCAGGTAAGTATAACATGTTTGTTATCCACTTTCCGACTGCCCCATAGAAGATTTACTGCTACAGAGCAGCCGCGCTGTGCAGGATCAAGTAAATATACATGATCTTGCACTTCCAGTTATTGGGCACGAGTGCGCGCCGCCGCCAGCATGCTGCCACTGTGATTTTACACATCGGAAGCTGATCAGCGGGTCCCATGGACCCGATGCCCGCCGGCACACACTGATCATTCGGGAAACACGGACACAATGGCAGTCTATGTAAACAAGGCAGATTGCCATTCTGTCAGTACAGAACACATGGATCCTGTGCTTCTATAAAGCAGAAACACTGATCCATGCCTTTCACTGCCCCCACTACACTGAAACATTAGCTTGGCACACAGTTAACCCTTTGATCGCCCCTGATGTTAACCCCTACCCTGCCAGTGTCATTGGTACAGTGACAGCGCATATTTTTAGCACTGATCAATGTAGTAATGCCCCTGCTCCCCAAAAAAAGTTCCAAAAGTGTCAGTTAGGTGTCCAATTTGTCCACCGCAATATTGCAGTCGCCACCATTACAAAAAATGTAAAAAATAAATAAAAATAACCCATAGTATATATATGCGTAATATACGCTTATTGGGATTATTTTACCAAAAATATGTAACAGAATACATATTGGCCTAAATTGATGAAGAAATTCGATTTTTTTACATTTTTTTATTGGATGTGTTTTAGAGCAGAAAGTAAAAAATGTTGTTTTTTTTTTCAAAATTGTCAGGTGTTCTTTGTTTACAGCGCAAAAAAAACCAAAAAAAACCACAGAGGTGATCAAATACCACCAAAAGAAAACTCTATTTGTGGGGAAAAGATTACATACATTTTATTTGGGTACAGCGTTGCATGACCGCCCAATTGTCAGTTAAAGTAGCGCAGCGCTGTATCGCAGAAAATGGCCTGGTCAGTATGGGGGGGGGGTAAATCTTCTGGAGGTCAAGTGGTTATTTTGAGAAAAAACAACAACTTTACAATCACTTTAAGTGATACATACCGACGCTACTAAGTTTGGCCTGGACATCTAGATTTGAATGACCTCTGGTCACAAAAAGGGTTAAATGGTTCTACAAACCCAAATAAAATAATATATAAGTCCCATTCAATATGGCTTTTCTTTTTCAATAAAGAAATGTTGAATTAATTACAGTGTAATATTTCATCAGCTAGCGTGAAAAGAAGTAACATGTTATTAATATCCTGAATACCTTAGTACAGTATTGATATTTTTACTTAGGCCACCCAAATATTTCATCACATTTTATCTATGACTATATCCATATAGGCCCCAGTGACATGTAACTAGAAAACTCGCATTTTATCAGTGTTTTATTACAACTGTTAAACATACATCTTGATCTGCAAAAGTAATGGCTTGAATTCAGCACTCCACTGGCACTATTCTCATGTAACACAAATGAGTTGACTGAAGATGGCTGTAAAAGGAATTCCTCTGCTGATGCATGGAAAATATCTGGTTACCCTTCTGACAAAGTCTGAATAGACCCCAGGACAGGTCCTATTTGTTCACTCCTAGTATCTGCACTTTGGTTTCCATTGTCCCTGACTGATTCATTTCAGCCTCTAAAATAAGATGACATCCTTTCCTGATCACCATGATGCAGTCCAGACTTTGTGGCTACAATTTCCTAATGTACTGTAGATTACTTTGCTAAAATCACCCTTTTAATTGTTCCTAAATTTACAGTGCAACATAAATTATGACTAGAAAACTGTTAAAACGTAGAAAATGGCTGGAAGAAATGTTGCAGCAATCATCTAAAATTTCACTAGAACTTGACCATAGGCAGATACATCTTCCTTTATGTTTGCAACCATTTAAAGTGTGATGGGTGAACAGTCTCTGAGGATGTGCTGTGCAAATATAAGCATTATGTACAAAGAGTACAGATATATACATTCATTTGGAGTTTTGCTTTAAAGCCCATTTACGATTTTTATTATTACAGGTATTTATTTCAGGTACTAATATAGCGCAGTCAATTTACGCAGTGTTTTACATATACATTGTACAGTCACATCAGTCCCTACACTCAAGGAGTGTAAAGCCTCATACACACGGTGCGACGGTCGTACGACCGAACGGCCAAAATCGTATGTTAGCTGTTATATCTCGCGTACTGACATGCACTAAGCGATCATACGACCAAGCTGAACGTGGTGACGTGCTACGAGCTTATAAAGAGGAAGTTCAGGTGCATGTGATTTGTAAATTAGGAATGTAGGTTTACACGAACTGACACTTCCGAGCGTTCCTGACTTCTAAGCATGTGTATTTTGCACATACAACTTGTTGGACCAACTTCTCTGTACACACGGTACAGCGGTCGTACGACCGCTTGTTGCACAACCAAAGTTTTCTAGTCTGCTCATCCAACTTCTGTTGTTTGACAGTCTCACGTCGGCTGTTCTAATCGCGCGTACTAGCAGTCAGATGATCATACAGCAAGCGGTTGTACGACCATTTTCATACCTCCGTCGCACCATGTGTACGAGGCTTAACACACTTCCTGCCTGAATTTACAGCACTCACTCACTATATTGTATCTATGGAGCAACAGCATTGTCACCCTCAGACACGTAGTGTAACTACAAAGTCTCTGCCCCTAACCTCTTGTCCATAACTTATAAGAAAGATGTTATTTAATCCACAAAAGAGAACTGAGGAGGGTGATAATACTGCTTGAAATTTCAATTCAGTACATAGGAAGATACAAGCTAAAAAGGCTAAAAATAAAACCAATGTTGTTCGAGTCCAAAGTTAAAAAAAAAAAAGCCTTAAATAATAATAAAAGAGCATTTTAAAAATATAAAAATGAAGGAAAGGAAAATGTGAAAGTTACTAAGAATATAACAAAATATGTAAAAAAAAGAAATCAAGGCCACAAAAATTAAAAATGAATGACAAGCTGTAAAAGAGAGTAAGACAAAACTCCAAACATTATTCAAGTACACTGCCAAGCAGACCTATTTTACCACTCTTATTAACACCTTCTCATCCAGTCCCCGTCAACCCTTCTCTACCTTCAACTCCCTACTTAGACCTCCACTGCTTCCGCCCACTAACTCACTCACTGCAAAGGAGATTGCTAAGCACTTCAAAAGCAAGATTGACACAATTCGTGACTCCACTCTACAGGCATCCTCCCCAGTTGACACCCCATGTCAACAAGCACAATCGACA
>BLSH010082895.1:268018-279145 GCA_018402905.1 Glandirana rugosa
GTTCAATCATTCTTATTTGCCTTCTTTTTTTGTTATACCAAGTGGTATCTTCTATATGCCATTTTTTTCCCCTTTACTATCCTACTTACCTCTTTGGTGAACCATATTGTTTTTTTCTTCCGTTTATTCTTACTAACTTGCCTGACATATAACCTAATTGCCTCCAAAAACACAGCGCTAGTTGAAAATGTGATATAAACAATTCCATAACCATTAATCCAACGGTGAAGTAATTATTGTGATAAAAATATTAAAGTGTAGAAAGTCCATGTGACGAAAGATAGTGAAAAAGTGATCTTTAACCACTTCCCAACCACCGTATGCAGAATGACGGCTGGGAAGTGGTTCATTTATCCTGACTGGGTGTCATATGACATCCAGCAGGATAACATGCTGGCGCGCGCATCACGGCGATGGGTGGTGTGGTGGGTCAGTCTGACCCGCCGCATCTCTGATCTAGGTAAAGCACTTCCATCGAACGCTCTTTACCATGTTACCAGCTGTGACCAATCATGGCTGGTCACAGTGTAAACAGGAAGAGCCATTTATCGGCTTTTCCTCTACTCGTGTCTACAGACGTTAGTAGTGGAGAGCCGATCGGTGGCTCTCCTGACAGGGGGGTCTGTGCTGATTGTTCATCAGCGCAGCCCCCCCTGGGATCGCCACACTGGACCACCAGGGAGCCAACCAGGTCCACCAGGGAGCCTACACAGCGATGCCACTCAGGGACCACCAGGGATGCCACCCAGGGACCACCAGGGATGCCATCCTAGACCACCAGGTAAGGAGCACACAATGCCCAATAGTGTTGGCACTGTGCCCATCTGTGATGCTTGCCAGTGCCACCTCTATAGCTGCTGTAATACCAGTGCCGCCCATCAGTGCCCACCAGTGCTCATCAGTGCCACATATCAGTGCCCATCAGTGCCACCTATTAGTGCCCATCAATGCCACCTATGAGTGACCATCAGTGCCGCTTATCAGTGCCCATCAGTGCTGCACATCAGTACCACCTATCAGTGCCCGTCAGTGCTGCTTATCAGTGCCTATCAGTGCTGCATATAAGTGCCACCTCATCAGTGCTGCCTCATTAGTGCCAATCAGTACTGCCTCATCAGTACCCGTCAGTGCAGCCTCACCAGTGCCCATCAGTAAAGGAGAAAATTTACTTATTTACAAAGTTTTGTGACGAAAAAAAGAAAAACATTTTTTTTTCAAAATTTTCGGGCTTTTTTATTTGTAGCGCAAAAAATAAAAACCCCAGAGGTGATCAAATACCAGCAAAAGAAGACTCTATTTGTGGGAACAAAATGATAAAAATATAGTTTTGGTACAGCGTCGCACGGCCATGCAATTGTCATTCAAAATGCAACAGCGCTGAAAGCTGAAAATTGGTCTGGTAGGGAAGTGTTCTAAGTGCATGGTTTTGAAGTGGTTAAAGTTCCAACAGCAACATAAAGGGGAGCTACTTAAGTGACACCCACCACCTCAGTTAATCGGGTGCTTACTGGATCATATAGACCTTCTATTGCTAGAAAGGTCAACCAAGCTATGGTTGTAACCCTCAATAGAAAGCTGTAAACAGATATGTCCTCCTCTGGTCTCAGACACCGGAATAAGAATAAACTAAGTTTGGTTTGCAGGCAATTTGGCAAGACATTAAATATTTGCTAAACCCAAACAAAATGTCAAGCCCCACTGAAGTCTATGGATGCTCAATCTTGTATTTTTCTGGCATTTTTCAGGGCCAATTTGTAATCTTTGGTTAAAAAAGGAAATGGGGCTGGACACTGCCATGGAGAACATGTGCCAATGCAATTTTTTTTAAATCACTTCAATATCAGGCACTTTTACCCCCTTCCTGTCCAGACCAATTCTCCGCTTTCACACTGTACCCAAATTGAATTTGCATAATTTTTTTCACACAAATAGAGCTTTCGTTTGGTGATATTTAATCACCACCAATATTTTGCAAATAAATAATCTTTCTTCATAAGTTTAGGAAAAAATTGATCATTCATGATGTACTGACCGCCTATCTCATTTCTTGAGACCTGAAAATGCCAGGACAGTACCCAAATGACCTTTTTGGAAAGTAAACAGTCTGAGGTATTTAGTAAGAGGCATGGTGAATTTTTTTAAGTAATTTTTTGAAATATTAAGAAAAAACATTTTTTTCTTCACATTTTTTTTTTCATTTTTTATATACTGTCACCAGTGCAGTACAGCGTCATCATATCACTGGTGTGGCCAGGGACACTAACTGGTGACAGTATGTAAAAAAAAAAAGCTAAATAATGTTACCACAGTAACACTATACCACTCAGGGGTAATCGGGATTTTTTTTTTTTTACATACTATGTTTGCTAATAGCAGTGAATTTTACTGCTATAAGAAAATATTTTTACTGAATGACAGTGTGTAGACACTGTAGAGTTGATTTACTTTGATTAGTAAATGAGATAAGGCTTCACTTTGCAAAGAATAACCAATCACGTGAAAGGAATTTAAAAAGACTGCATTTTTTGCTTGCACACGATTGGATAATGGAAGTCTGTGTAGCTTCTGCTCATTTACTAAGCTCTGGAGCAATTGCACTTACACAGTACAAATTCACTTTGCAAAGTGTACAATCTGTTTGCCTTTAGTAAATCAACCCCTAAGTATTGTTGCAATAAGCTCTAAATAGACACAGTCAACCAATCACATGGTACAAATTAGCTGTGATTAGCCCTGTCTGTACCATGTGATCACTGTGACCAATCACAGCTAGCACACAATTGTATACAATGAATGACATTAAAGGAAGCCATTCATTGTTTACAACTGTTATGTAATCTGCTGTGATTGGTCACAGCGATCACGTGTTTCTGACAGCCGATATGCTGATCAGTCATCCTCTGTGTCCGGTGGACACAGCAGGTGACAGATTGCGCTGGAGTGTGGCCCATTCTCAGGAGGAGGTCATATGACGTCCTCCAAGAACAATAGGGTTCCCGCCCAAATGTAATTTTTCAATGGCACGGAGGGGAAGCAGTTAAATACCATTAAGCAGGAGGCAAGGTATTTTAATGAAGCTTAAAGGGAAACCCTAAAATACACAGCTCTTTATATCAACATGCTTTGCAGCTGCTGTAAATCTGCATGTGCATTTGTGGAACCTTACAATATGCATTTTATAAAATTGACAATTGTTTTCTACAACCAGCAGCTGGCAAACTGTCATTTAACAGTGGTAGAGCTACAGCCATTGAATCATAGATCCCCACCACCTTGTGTTTAAAAAAAAAAAACATTCAACAGTGGCAGTGCTAATGATGCAAAAAAAAAACTCCAACTTGTTTGTAAAAAAAACAGGCTGGGGTCCTGGGTGATGTCATTGACCAAATAGGGTCATGGTCATGACCATATTTGACTGATATTGTCACTCAGCATCCTTAGCCTCTTTGTTTACATACAGAACAGGATCTGTTATTTGCAATCAATGTAGCACTGGGTGAAAATCAGGTTATGGATAAGTATTAGGAGAGGCAGGAAATGCATCAACCTTCTGTCTCCCACTGATGTCATTTTGTTGCTTTTATGTTGTTTTGGCAGCATAAAGGCAGATTGCAGTTTCAGAGTGCCGCCGTCTGGACCTTTTCTCTTCAGCTACATACATTTCCTTGAAAAAGTATTCATATCACTTGAAATTTTGCACATTTTGTCATGTTACAACCGAAAACTAGGGATGGGCCAAACACCCCCCGGTTCGGTTCGCAACAGAAATTTGTGCGAACACACTAACGTCATTAAAATCAATGGGACTCGAACATGAGATATCAAAAGCGCTCATTTTAAAGGCTTATATGCAAGTTATTGCCCTAAAAAGTGTATGGGGACCCTGGTTCTGCCCTAGGGGACGTGTATCAATGCAAAAAATTGTTTTTAAATGGATAGCGGCTGTAATGTGTTGCCAGTTCCTGGCAATATAGATAAAATCACTGAAAAAGCATTGATTTGCCTCCCCCAGTCCATACCAGACCCTTCAGGTCTGGTATGTATTTTAAGGGGAACCCCACCCAAAATTAAAAAAAATGTGTAGGGGTCCCCCCAAAGTCCGTACCAGACCCTTCAGGTCTGATATGGATATTAAGGGGAACCCTATGCCAAATTTTAAAAAAATGCCATGCGGTCCCCCACAAAATACAAACCAGAACCTTATTCGAGCACGCAACCCTGGCATGGCAGGAGGGGGTGGGGACGAGCAAGTGCCCCCACCAAACCATACCAGGCCACATGCCCTCAACATGGGGAGGGTGCTTTGAGGTCCCCCTCAAAGCACCTTGTCCCCATGTTGATGGGGAGAAGGGCCTCATCCCCATAACTCTTACGGGTGGTTGTGGGGGTCTGTGGGCAGGGGGGCTTATCGGAGTCTGGAAGCCCCCTTTAATAAGGGGCCCCCAGATCCCAACCCCCCCTATGTGAAGAGGTATGGGGTACATTGTACCCTATCCATTCACCAAAAAAGGAGTCCTTTACTGTGTAAAAAAGTTCTTCTTCTTTCTTCCTCCATCTTCTTCTGCACTGGTCCTTCTGGTCTTCTGCTTCTTCTTTCGGTCTTCTTCCTTCCTCTCTTCATCTTCACTTTTCATCTTATTCTTCCTCTTCCTCGCATGTTGTCAGAAGGGGCGGGTCATCCATTTACGTCACCGGGTGGCCCCGCACATTCTTATAAAAGAAATGTCAAACTGAAGACCACCCATTCTGGAGATGCCTCTGGACGGCACGGCTGCGGAAGCAGGCACAGAGGCGGTGAAAGAAGGAGATGGAGATTGAAGACAAAGAGAGGAAGGAAGAAGACCAAAAGAAGAAGCTGAAGACCAGAAGAAGGACCGGGGCAGCAGAAGATGGAGGAAGAAAGAAGAAGAGCTATTTTACACAATAAAGGACTTGTCAAAAACTGTCTCTTGTTTTTTGTACCACTTTATTCATTTTTTGGTGAATGGGTAGGGGTACAATGTATCCAATACCTATTCACATGCTTTGAACATCCATGAGATGTTCAAAGCTTGGGATATTCTTTTATAACCTAACCCTGCTTTAAACTTTTCCACAACTTCATCCCTGACCTGTCTGGTGTGTTCCTTGGCCTTCATGGTGCTGTTTGTTCACTAAGTTTCTCTAATAAACCTCTGAGGGCTTCACAGAACAGCTGTATTTATACTGAGATTAAATTACACACAGGTGGACTCTATTTACTATTTAGGTGACTAAGGAAAGCAATTGGTTCCACTAGATCTTAGTTAGGAGTATCAGAGTAAAGGGGGCTAAAGGCAAATGCACCCCACACTTTTCAGATATTTATTCGTGAAAAAATGTTGAAAACCATTTATCATTTCCCCTCCACTTCACAATTATGTGTCACTTTGTGTTGGTCTATCACATAAAATCCCAATAAAATAAATTTACGTTTTTGGTTGTAACATGGCAAAATGTGTAAAATATCAAGGGGTAAGAATACTTTTTCAAGGCACTGTATACAGTTTTACAAACTGGGCTGCCACACAAGTAAAGTGTGTGTGAAGTGAGATTAGACGGGACCGACCTGGAGCAGTGTGTCTTTCAGACTGGGTGAACATTGTTGGATGTGACAGGTCGTCTTGTTGGCAGGTCATTGTGATTGACGTGGATCTACATTGGGGACATTGCTTATTTATTTATATTTTTCCTAATAAATGACTTTTTCACAATGTGGGTGTTTTTGTTTACTATTTACATTTTTTTGTGAATGAATAACATTCACCTTGTTTTCATTCAACTGGGGAGAAAGGGGGGGGGGGGCTGGATATCTGGGTCTTTCTTATTATAATGGGAGCTTCCAGATTCTGACCGATCCTGACCTTGTTAAATCAATGACATCACTCAGGATCCCTGCTGGCTTGCTGGGGATCTGTCATGCCATTTAGTGGTGGTAGTACATTTGCCCATTTGACAAACTTTTAGCTGGGTCTGGGGTTGATTTATATTTAATGTGAACCTGAAGCTCATCCCTATGTTAGTAAGGTATTTTGTGTTTCAATATTTTTTATTGAGGTAATATAAGGCACAATCAGTGAACAATAGTGCAAACAGATGTTAAACTGAGCACAAACACAAGAATGCCTTTCCCTCAAAATGTTCATAAGTATAAGACCTTTGAATGGTAAACAGAGAGATCTCAACATGGAATGTGCTCGGTGGGAATACCGGTAAAAATGACAATGCAATATAGAAATATGCAAGTCATTAACAATAGGGTCGAGAAACATACATCTGACCCACTAGGGACCGACTGCGTAACGTACCTTCGAGCTAGTAAGGCATTTTGAATAAAAATAGTAAAATATAATACATAAGTAGACTAACATATGGGATTAAAATAATATTATTCCCATTGCTAATATTTTGCTACTATTATTATGACTGCTACTACTGATAATGGAAATATTAATAACAAATAAAATATTATGAATATAGTCGCAGTAGTAGAGGGAAAATGTCTGCGCCTATAGCAACATACAACTGAAAATGCATTTTTTTTAAAAAAAACATTCATCCACATTTATGTTATTCTCTAAAATGGGCACTTTTCTGTTGTCAGTAGCAACCTATAACTTCTTTTATTCTTCCACTCCACATTACAAAATTTATAGCTATCTATATATGTTTATATGTGTGCGTATAATAATTACTTTAATACCATACTCAAGATAAACTCAAATTATACAGCCTTGGGAGAGATCACAAAGAAAGAAAATCTGTGACATTTATTTGGTACCTGACTGTAACTGGTTGATAGGTGTGTCAGGGCAGCCATGAGGACCAAATATTCTTTTTTTTTTTAAAACTCTTTTTATTGCTTTGAAAAAAATGTAGATACAAAACAGTGCCTATTGGAGATACCCAGGCTCAACATATATGCATTGAAAAAAATAACAACATAAACCCACAACACCACTAGTGCCCTAACTGGCACTGAACTGGTAGTGCACTCCATTAGTTATGCTAGGCTGGCTACAGGATGTTGGGTTTTATCTACTCAGGGTCCAAAGTAAGGACTAGGTAACAGGTGGAAACCTTGGGTCACTAGACTTCAATTTGAATATAGTGTATAAGTAATACAGCGCTAAAGACACCAAATATGTGAAATGTGTAAAAACGCATGGTGAGCAGCTACAACTCAATCAAACAAATTGATAATGCAATATGAAAAAAAATGATGTAGCGCTCAACCAGCACAAGATAATCCTCTCAAAGCTAAACTAGAGGTCAAATGAGTGACAATAAATCAATCATATATAAATAAAGGGATATATGAATCACAATGTCCATGCAGATAGTGCACTGCCCAAAGTCAATGGTGTATAAGTTGTCCAATTTATACGTAAGTAGGGTGGTATTAACATATTCACAAATCAATGGAAATGCATATAAAGATGGATATAAAGTTCAGAAGTATCCAGTTATTGATAAGGTGGAGGCTTACCAGACACCAGACCCATCAGGCACCGTGCAATCAAGGGGTTCCAGCGATTAGAGATGTGTAGAGGCCCGTCACATCATCAGGGGGTGCTCAAGGTGTTCTCCAGAAATGGAGTAGGGGACGTCTCTGAACCGGCTCTTGGATGTCCAGGAAGCTTCAGGTTAGTCAGGTGTAGGTCTTCCACTTGGGGGGCCAACGTCACACTCTCCTATAGGAATTAGTGGGTCTTGCTTATAAGACAATCAGCAAAAAGAAAACCCTCTTGGGTCTCAACAAGGGGTAGACATATCCGAATGGCTCCAAGTAGGTATATACTGGGGAGGAAAAAAGGCTCGGGATAGTGTAAAACCTCTAAAAATGAGGTATATTTATTAAAAAGCCTTCAATTAAAATAGCAAAATACCAAAAAGAGCGCAGCAATTTCTAAGTAACAGGCTCCCGACGCGTTTTGTATTCTCATACGTCATCTGGGGTGGTCTTATGAATATGGTCTTCATAGCATGCTCTTGCTCCTGCTGGAACACAAAGGATTTAGCTACTTCACTTGAAAGATCTGGGTCCGCGTTAGTAGAAGGGGCCTCAATCCAAATATCTGGAACCATACAAACTTTTAAATGGTCCGAATTAACAAAGCTTACTGTCTAGAGAAAAAAAATATACTGTATAGAATATAATGTTAGCCATAGAGAAAGAAAACGCATACTATATACAGTATGTATATATACATATATATATATATATATACAGTATCTCACAAAAGTGAGTACATCCCTCACATTTTTAAAAAAATGTTATTATATATTTTCACTTGGCAACACTAAAGAAATGACACTTTGCTACATTGTAAAGTAGTGAGTGTACAGCTTGTATAACAGTGTATATTTTCTGTCCTCTCAAAATAACTCAACACACAGCCATTACTTTAAACCACTGGCAACAAAAGTGAGTACACCCCTAAGTGAAAATTGGGCCCAATTAGCCATTTTCCCTCCCTGGTATCATGTGACTCATTAGTGTTAAAAGATCTCAGGTGTGAATGGGGAGCAGGTGTGTTACATTTGGTGTTATCGCTCTCAGTCTCTCATACTGGTCACTGGAAGTTCAACATGGCACCTCAGTGCAAAGAACTCTCTGAGGATCTGAAAAAAAAGAATCGTTGCTCTACATAAAGATGACCTAAGCTGTAAGAAAATTGCCAAGGCCCTGAAACTGAGCTGCAGTACAGTGGCCAAGACCATACAATGGTTAACAGGACAGTTTCCACTCAGAACAGGCCTCACCATGGTCAACCAAAGAAGTTGAGAAGTTTTAGGAAATAGACGTATGAGTGCTGCCAGCATTGCTGCAGAGGGTGAAGGGGTGGTGGGTCAGCCTATCAGACCATACGCGGCTCACTGCATCAAATTGGTCTGCATGGCTGTCTTCCCAGAAGGAAGTCTCTTCTAAAGATGATGCACAAGAAAGCCCGCAAACAGTTTGAAGAAGACAAGCAGACTAAGGACATGGATTACTGGAACCATGTCCTGTGGTCCGATGAGACCAAGATAAACTTATTTGGTTCAGATGGTGTCAAGCCTGTGTGGCGGCAACCAGATAAGGAGTACAAAGGCAAGTGTGTCTTGCCTACAGTCAAGCATGGTGGTGGGAGTGTCATAGGCAGGGGCTGCATGAGTGCTGCCATCACTGGGGAGCTACAGTTCATTGAGGGAACCATGAATGCCAACATGTACTGTGACATACTGAAGCAGAGCATGATCCCCTCCCTTCCGAGACTGGGCCGCAGGGCAATATTCCAACATGATAACAACCCCAAACACACCTCCAAGGGGACCGCTGTCTTGCTAAAAAAGCTGAGGGTAAAGGTGATGGACTGGCAAAGCATGTCTCCAGACCTAAACCCTATTGAGCATCTGTGGGGCATCCTCAAATGGAAAGCGGAGGAGCGCAAGGTCTCTAACATCCACCAGCTCCCTGATGTCGCCATGGAGGAGCGGAAGAGGACTCCAGTGGCAACCTGTGAAGCTCCGCTGAGCTCCATGCCCCAGAGGGTTAAGGCAGTGCTGGAAAATAATGGTGGCCACACAAAATATTGATACTTTTGGGCCTAATTTTGACATTTTCACTTAGGGATGTACTCATTTTTGTTGCCAGAGGTTTAGGCATTCATGGCTGTGTGTTGAGTTATTTTGAGTGGACAGAAAATTGACACTGTTATACAAGCTGTGTACTCACTACTTTACATTGTAGCAAAGTGTAATTTCTTCAGTGTTGTCAAGTGAAAATATATAATAAAATATTTACAAAAAATGTGAGGGGTGTACTCACGTTTGTGAGATACTGTATATATATATATATATATATATATATATATATATATATATATATATATATATATAAAATATAATATTATATATATATATAATATTGTTTATACATAAATAAATACACAAATTTTCTCTTGTATGTGTATTCTTTTGTGTATTATAACACATTGATCTTTCTCAGAATGCATATGCAGGTATACAAGTGCGTGACAGAATAAAGTGTGACAATTACAAAAATTGTTTTATTTTATTTCACTTTTATTCCTCTGTATAGCTAAAGCATAAATAAAACTTGGTGCATTTGCGTACATATGTTTCTTTTCTATGCACTTTCTTTAAACATTTTCACGCATCAAACTGCGAGTAATTACAAAGGAATGATTTTATATGCAAGCTACCAATTCTTCAGACATCACAAACACCCCTTCAAGAGAATACTTTTGTTTTACTTTCAGCAAGGCGTTAAGGAGCCAAGGCTTTTAGCATCTCATTTCACTCACACACAGCCCATTATACCATGCATAAACAAGGATGACAAGTTGAGATTAATGAGTGTCCCAGAGTGACAGAACAATTTAATTGTCAGAAATCATAGAAGCTGAACTTTGCCAGTATATTTATACAAGACGATCACAGCCTAAAATACATCCTTAATTGATTATGACCAATCAGTGATAACAAAGAATGAAACTTTGTAAATAATATACTAATAAAGTGCAGTATACAGTAGCCTAGCCTCTTCAACTACTACAAGTGGGAAATATCCCATCTCTATGAGAACTGTCTAATGGTTTTGTGGTTTCATGCTAGAAGAGTATTTTATTCTAAGACAAACCTTTCACTGTGTTCTGAAAAACTAATTACACAAACTATTACATTTTTGAGAGGAATGTAATTTGTTTTTGCATTTGTGATCTTTGCAAACAGAGTTTAGAGTCAATACATTAATTGGTATGAACAATTTTAATGGTTTTCCTTATTTTATTGAGTTATAATAAATTCTAATTTTTTATTCAAAATTTTCATTAATGTACTTAAAGTGGAACTATACTCACCTTCACTCCAGTGCTGCCTTCACTCCAGTGCTGCAGTGTCCCAGAGCTCCCTACTGACAAATAATATCTTTGGCTGGTCTTCTTTTGGGTATCAATCTTCAGCCATTTTCATTTGATGGGCCGAGATAATGTCACTCCCATGCATGAATGTTTATTCAAGTCAGCATCGGTGAAACAGTGTATGGTGTAGACAGGTGGGTAAGAAACTTTATTGCATTAAAAATCCTGCCTGATCTGCATTAAT
>BLSH010082895.1:295652-306401 GCA_018402905.1 Glandirana rugosa
TTTTTACAGAAATATGCGTCTACTTCGGAATGATATAAATGGACTACTGAGTCTGAGGGAGTTAAACCAAGACGTTTAATATCTAGTTAAACCCCCAGAAGAGTCCGTAGTCTTAGTTAACCTTATTTAGTGACGAAAAAGGGGAAAGAGGTAGGGGGGTCCGAGGGGGATGCGTTACTACGGGTGACCAATCTCATAGAACCAAGGCCATAGAACCTTATCTCTATGTTAAGAGAGGGTCCATGATAGACCTTCTGTTACAAATAGGTTATAACGTTGTCGATTGGGAATTCACAGTCCACACCTTCAGGGATGGTGAAAGAAACCACCCATCTTAGTTGGATGCCTGAGAAGACCCCCAAATTGATCTATAATTTGCAGAACCAAATTGAGGGAGTCTGAGTCATCAGGTAAATATAGTAAGGCTTCATCTGCGTATAAAGACATTTTTTCAAGGAGCGGACCCATAGGAGGGGAAGGTTCTTATCAGAACGGCCATGGCCTCAATCGCGAGGGCAAAAAGTCCAGGCGAGAGCAGGTAGTCCTGCCTGGTGCCCCTCCGAAGAGCAAATGGAGGAGAGAGGGTGCCATTAGTTCTGACTCTATCCACAGGGGTGCGATAAAGTAATTGTATCCATACTATGAATTTAGGGCCAAAGCCAAATTTTTCCATCACTTGCCACAGGAAGGACCACTCAACTTAGTCAAAAGCCTTCTCTGCGTCAAGCGATGCTATAACTTCAGAGAAGGCATCCCTCCCAAGACAATCAACAAACGTTAGTGTAGAGGCCATGGATGTTGATATCAGTGCCCTTACCTGGGGACTATCACCACCACCGCCTCCAACATTGATCATGGGATGGAACCTTGCTGGAGCACAGACTTGAATAATGCGTACATGTTGGGAACTATGGCCTCTGCATGTGTTTTATAGAATTCAGATGGTAGTCCATCCGGTCTTGGGGTCTTAGCTGTTTGAAGCATTGCAACCGCAGCCTGTATCACCTTTAGTGTAAAGGGAGCCTCCAGGTGTTGGCGTGCATTATTTGATAGCTTAGGGAAGTCTATGGTGTCAAGGAAGGACGCCAGATCCTCAGGGGTGTAAGTCACCCTAGAGGAGTATAGGTCTTCATAGAACTTCTGAAACTGGGTATTCATCTGGATGGGATCAGAGAGTAAACTTCCCTCCTCATTTTTAATATGTGCAATGCTGGTAGTATTTGCCTGTTCTCTAGCCAACCAGGCCAAGAGTCTGCCCGTCCTCTCTCCCTGTTCAAAGATCCTCTGCTCCTGGGGAAGAAGGATTTTCTGGGAAGCCGTGGTACGAAGTACTGCAATCTCTTTGTACAGAATCTGGAAATCTCTATAGGTATCTTTTTCTCTAGTGCTTATATATTGCCCTTCAAGTCGCTGCGCTCTATCCTCAGCTTCTTCTAGTATAAGGGAGGACTCCTCCCTATTTTTCACTATTGCTGTTTGATATTGGCCCCTAATGTGGGCCTTGAAGGCATCCCAAACCACCGTGGGGGCAGCCGAGTCTCCGTTATGGGACCAAATCTCAGCTATTTCAGAAGTCATAGGGGAAACAATACATTTGTCAGTGGCCCAAAATCGGGATAGCCTCCAGAGGCAGGAGGCCGGAACTTAGTTGGTACGTATCTTTAACAGCACAGGAGCATGATCAGATATGCCATGAGGTAGGATGGAAACATCTAGAGTACCTTGTATTTGTTCGACATGAGTCACCCTTTCAGTGCTCCTTGCTTCAATAGACCAGTTTATAGGTAGGGGCAGTGGCCACTTGTTTTTATTCTGATTATATTGATCAGGGAATGCACTGACATCTTTGCTGCCATAGTGCAATGTGCTGGATGTTCATTGTGCCCCCTGTACTTTTATGAAGGGGCGGGCTACTTCCAGGCCACCTGTCCTCACTTATCCATAAAAATGCATGTGCTCCCATTGTGGAGACTCAGAAGTCATGGTTAGGACTACAGAAAACGGGGTGCCTCAATGGAGCCTTTAGCTTATGCATGTATTTGCAAATTGTTGCAATAGACCAATTATAGGTGGGGGCAGTGGCCACTTGTTTGTATTTTGATTATATATGTATATATATATATATATATATATATATATGTTTTTTTTTTAAAGGGAATGCTGAACTAAAAATTTATTTAGATAGCAATATTTACAAAAACATACAAAAATAGTCAAAAGTATTCCATCACAACTGTTTTAGGCTATATTGCTAACACCCTTCTTCAGTTCCTTCCTAAAGAAAGGTGTTAGCAAACTAGCCCGAAACCGTTTTAATGGAATACTTTTGACTATTTTTGTATGTTTTTGTAAGTTTTCTTTTCTAAATACATTTCAAGTGCAGCAATCCCTTTTCAATTTTTTTTTTAATATATGGATTGTGGAATGGCCAGATTGCAGTGCACTAGAGATTCACTGTTGTGCTTTTCAGCACCTTTTTTTTTTTATAAGGTTCAACTGCAAAAGGCATGACATTTAGGTCAACATGCTGTTGGCTGTAGAATGTGCATTTTCAGTGTACCCATAGTCATGTGGATCCAAATGTGAATAGGCGGCACGGTGATGTGAACAATGTAAATGCATAGCATATACGGAAACACATTTATGAAAATAGGTTGATTCACTGAAGAATCATGTTGTTTACTTAGCTCAGTGATGCTGTATTCACTTCAATCATCCTATCCCATGCAAAGAAACCCCTCCCTTTTTAAAAATTCCTCTATACCTGATTGGGTGTTAAAAGTAGAGCAGGCAATACCCAGCCAGAAGGTGTAAAGTCATACATATTTCACACAACTGTGTTTATGAATATGGATCAGTTAAATGAAATATATTTGGTCATTATAAATGTAATTGTTTAATAGAACAAACAAGACCAGGATATTTTCAAATATTAGACACCTGTAATCCCATAAACACCAGAAAAAAAGGAGAAAGGGGTCAGCACTTTGAGCCAGTTCATGTTTTACAAATTCGCTGTTAGTCAACAGAGACCTTTTCAGGGTAATGTTTCTCCCTCAATGTCCAATCAATAGGCTAGGAGACTAGATAAGGGTACAAGAGCAGGCTATATTGCTTAAAGTGGTAGTAAACCCTCCTATCATTTTCAGCCAAGGAAGCTGCCCTCTTGGCCTCTGTTTAATCTACAACTGCCATGATGCTGCACATGTGAGTGTTACATTTCCGGCACAAGCCGTTAAATGGATGGGTTTACTACCGCTTTAACTGCACTAAACTATCACAATCTGGCTTTGCCGTCTGTCAATGTTGCCGATTATCTAATCAGAATAGCAAATATATCATACACACACACATATATACAATAAATACAAATACATAACAATGTGAGGTCATAAATAGGGTTAGAAATATAATTTAACTAATACAAGGCATAAATGACCTAGAAATGTTTTTAAAATAAAGTAGTACAATTTTTTCTTTAATGAATATGATACACTGTGGAACATGTGAACTCTCCAGTATGAACATTTACAGTATAAAAAAATAATTTTTCAATGTTATATACAAACTTTCACAATTCTTACTTGATCTTCATCATCAGTGAATGCTCATTACTCATCACATGTAAGATGCAATTTATTAGACAAATCATCATTTGTGATTCATAACTCATAAAGTCCATGTATCACACACAGCTCATTACCCGTCATTAAACAATTATTTTACATCTAAGTTGGATCCATCAGTAATTAGACATGTTTATTCTGATAAAGGGTGATTTTTGAGTGTGATTATTAATGATGGGCGATTTTAATATTTTACACAAAAATGGGTTTTATAAAAGCAAAGACTGTTTTTATGATGGTAGAATAGGGAAGGGTTAGAATATCTTTCAATTTTTATTTGTGTTTTTTCCCTATTGAAGAAATTCTGCTAATTTCTTGAGACACATCGGAGGTAAAGGAAATCCCCCAAACTAGGACACAAATAGTAATAAACAATTAATAGAGCCCTTTCCACTCTTACAAAACATTTTTTTGTTGTTGTACAAGTCCCTTTGTCTTCTTTTCAGTTATCATGACCATGTATTGAACCCAAAAATAGCAACTAGCATTTTAAAAGTTCTGCAATGGCGTCTACATGTTGCTCTCATTTCAATATTTTAAGGTCAAATCAAATCTACAACAGACATTTATCACACTTTTGATAATATTTGATTTTATATTAATTTTCTACAAAATTATGATGTCAACTGCATCAAAGTTTATAATTAATTGTGGCACTACATTTTTAACAGTGTTTTAGTCTGTTATGGTAGAAGATAAACATAGCTTGTGCTTAATGGTGCCTAGTATGGATCTTCGTAAATAAAAGCATTCAATCTATAGACTTATCATTTGACAAGGCAAAAGCATGCAAAGCATTTGAGGATAAATGTAATAAGTACATCAAACTTGCCTTAATGAGCACAGAGAAAGGGAAGGTCATGTCTAAGTTTATCCACACTTAAAAAGATTGCTCTTGTGAGAAAAAAGTTGTGTGAAAGCTTAGATAAAATAATAGTAAATGTCATAATAAAAAGCATGGTAATTAAACACATGTAAGATAAATATGAAAATATTCATACTACTGTGATATGCCTTCAAAATTAGAACAGACAGAAGACAGCAAAATCAAAAATATCTCTATGATGTTTTCTCTTCATTGTATTTTTAATTCATAAGTAAGTAAGTATGTAAGTATATGTTTAATGCCTCAGCCTTTAGCTTTATCTATTAAAGATGGCCATACATGGGCAAATAACACATAAGGGATGATGGTTGTTGAGACAACTACTTCTTCTTGGACATCCTAGGATCGACTACAATGCTAGGTGGTGGCAGGGCAAATGAGAAGAAACCCCTATAATTTGGCTAAGATTTCCATCTCTCAGTTAAGATGGCCGCTGATTGGACTGGCTGAATTTCGATCCATGTATGGCCATTCTCCCTCAAAAGAAGTCACTCTAATGATCAACTTCTGGCAAATGGAAATGTAGGAACTTTTTTCAATCAGTGGGCTGCAGTCAATGGGCTGCACTTGCTGATCAGTGTATGCTGACAGTAGATGAGTCCTGCTGTCAGAGTACAATTGCACAGCACATATGATTCATCCTTTACCTCACTGGTGTGGATGGGGCAATCCATTCATTTTTTTTTTTTTAACTCAGCCCACTAGCTGATCGAAAAAAAAATAAAAATAAACACAACTAATCTATGGCTAACTTTATAAATAGGAAGGATTGATCAGTCTCTCAATTTTTCTATTTTTTTAAACACTGAAGTCCATTGGCGTTGTGTTTAAAACAATTTAAAAGAGAAGTACAGTCAAAGCTGGTTTGGCTGTACTTTTCCTATGGATCACAGGAGTGCAGTTCATTCTGCACTCCTGTGACCTGTTTTCAGCAATCAGCAAACTGATGCCTGCTGTCGGCTGACGTCACACAGCTGGTCCAGACTAAGGAAAGATTGTGACAACCCAGATGCATGGACCGGCACCTAGCTCAGTCTCTCACTAAGCCACTGAGAGCTTGAGCTAACCGCACCCCCTCTCCACTGACAGTCACCAGCTCTCTGCTCACCGAGCCCTGAGAACCGAGCGATCAGGGTTGTTTGATTGCTTGATTCTCAGCCTTAGAGCCAGCTGGGGACAGATGCTGCATCCACCTAGGTAAGTATGATTTCCCCCCCACAAAAAACTCATATTTTTAAAAAAATATTCATATTTTGACCCTTACTCAGTGTGGTCAACCATAAATCCATAAATAGGAGTTTAAAGGGGTTGTAAAGGCAAAAGGTTTTTTTATCTTAATGCATTCTATGCAGTAAGATAAAAAACCTCCTGTGTGTAGCAGCCCCCCCCCCCCCCCAGCACCCCCTAATTACTTACCTTAGCCTTTTCTCTCTCCAGCGATGTCCAGGAATGTCTAAGTCGTCCATGACACTCCTCCTGGTTGGCTGAAACACAGCAACAGTGCCATTGACTCCCATGGCTGTCAATCAAAGTCAGTCAGCCAATCAGGGGAGAGAGGGGGCAGGGCCAGGTCGTGGCTTTGTGTCTGAATGGATACACGGAGCTCTGACCTGGCTCGGGTGCCCCCACAGAAAGCTGTGGGCTGAGGGGGCACTTGATAGGAGAGAGGGGCCAGGAGCAGCAAAGAGGGACCCGAGAAGAAGAGGATCGGGGCTGCTCTGTGCAAAAACCACTGCACGGAGGAGTTAAGTATAACATGTTTGTTATTAAAAAAAAACAAGACTTTACAATCACTTTAAGGAACACATATACATGCATGAAAGATTATTCATTGTGGATGATTCTGACTTCTTTCAGAAATGAGTATTCCTGAAAGGCTGCACCACAAAAGAGCCAAAAACTGAATATATGTATATGTTAAAATATGTATATTGAATATCAGTATACAGGCGGTCCCCTAGTTACAAACATCTGACTTACAAACGACTCCTACTTACAAACCGAGGGAGACAACAGGAAGTGACAGGAAATCTTTCCCTAGGAAGGGAAATTCACTCCTGTAAGAGACATTATGGGAAAAAGGGGTCTCCACTGATGCTTTATCACCAAGGTTTGTTTCCACAACAACCCAAAATTTTCAAAATCCAATTATTATTGGAACAGGAAGTGAGGTGACATCTTCTGAACAGAAACATAGACAGCAAAACAAACATTACAGGGGTGTTATCCCTTCCCTATGCTATCCAAAATGCTTAAAAATAGTTTTTTTTGGCTGGAGCTACACTTAAAAAATTTACCTGTTCCGACTTACAAACAAATTCAACTTATAAACAAACCTACAATCCCTATCTTGTTTGTAACCCGGGGACCGCCTGTACAGTGCAATATGTCTTTGCAGCTGCTATTTCTCCTTCAACATTACTATTGATCCCGCAGTTGTCATACCACTTCATTTTTTTTCCCGGCTGGCAACGCTTACAAATGTAGTTACATAGTTAGAAAAAAGACATGTTTATGAAGTTCAATCAGTAACATCACTGAAATTGCTACCAGAATTTTCACCTTTGCAGATCCTCTACAGGTCTACAGATGTATGTGTTATAATGTACACTGGTAAATCCCCTCCTAGTCTTTCTTCAGTAATGTCTGTATCCACCTCTATGCACATCTATCCTAGAATTGCTCCACAATGCCATCCCTTCTACTCTCACACAGCTCTGTGATACTGTAGGGAAGCAAAAGAAGAATAACTGGCTGTGTCTTTTACTGTCCTTAGATATGCTTCCACCACTGCAATAACACAATAGAACAGCATTTCTCAACTCCAGTCCTCAAGGCGCCCCAACAGGTCATCATGATTTCAGGCTTTCCATTATTTTGCACAAGTGATTTAATCAGTTTCACTGCCTTAGCAAATACCACAGCCATTTCATCTAAGGAAAATCCTGAAAACATGACCTGTTGGAGCGCCTTGAGGACTGGAGTTGAGAAACATTGCAATAGAAACTAAGGAAGCTGTAATTTGTAAATTGCTGCATATCACAGCATGATGATGTGCAGGTGCATCTACAAATTGCATATCTCAGAAGTCCTTCGGAAAGTTGATGCAGTGTATGGGCAGATTTAATTGAAAGTTAGAATCTGGACCTCAACTCAATTGAAATGCTGTGGCATGGACTGAAGATAGCAGTCCACAGAAGGACTCTCAGAAATCTCAACCAACTGAAGAAGTTTTTGTGAGGTGGAAAGGTCTTATTTTTTTTTTAGCTACAGAAAATGTCCGGAAAGGAGAGTTTTCTGATGTAGAAGATTCTATTAATTATGACATAGAAGGATTAAAATAAGTTTATAGCCTGTGCTGCAAAAATACCAACCCCAGGCAACCCTTTTTTCAGAAAATAGTTCCTGGCAGTTTACAAAAACAAAGCTCTACCTCCTCTGCTTTTTCATCCACAGTAAATGCTTTCCACCATTAGATATCCTCCTGCTTCCAGATTGATCTCCTTAGGCTTCCAGTGTCATTTATATCAAAAGCTTGAGAACTTCCTATAAGAACAGAGTATTATGAACCCACCCCTTGATTGGACATCACCATGGCACCCTGCACTCACATAGAATAAAGCAGAGAGTGGAGTTGATTGCGTGATGTCAGCAAAATTGAGAACTGCATTGGAAAAGTTCTGAGCGCAACTGTGTACTTTGATTTTATGTGTATATCTAGTAATGTAATTTGAAGATTATCTTGTAAAAACCTTCCACTGTAGAGATCCAGTCAGTGGCAGCTGGTGCTACATTTTGGGGGGCGACAAAACCAAAAGCTACTCCCCCGGTCGGTAGGTCGGTTGCACACCCCCCGTTGCATGATTGTCAGCCCCACCAGCCCCACCAGCCCCGCACTTACCCTATCTGTGTCATGGGCAGTGCTTTCTCCTCATCGACTTCACCCTGCATCTCCTCCTCCTCAGCTTCACAGCGGTTTCCCCTGCGTCTTCCCATCCTCCTCCTCAGCCAATACAATCGCTTCTCCTCTCATACATTCGGGTCTCAGGACCTGCTTCCTGATTGGTCGGGAGGAGAATCAGGAAGACAATAGTGAATATTGATTTGCTATTGTCACACAACTGGGTGGGCTCAGGGCATTGTGCTCTGCGCCCCGAGCCCACCCTTTGTTGAAGCCAATCAGAGCCTCTGGCTCTAGTCACATGCTTCTAAAAAAAAAAACCCATTGGAATCCATGTGTCCGGCGCCCTACATGTAGATTAGGGGCTGGATGCATGGATTAGGGGGACAGTGCCCCTGCGCCCCGTATATATTAACAATAGTCCAAAAGAGAGAACGGCACTCATAGGTTTTGAGAGGTGAATACACAGTGATTTTCTTTTGACATTTCGATAAGGCACAAGCTCATCGAAATGTCAAAGGAAAATTTTCAGTGTGTGATCACCTCTTAAGACCTGTGAGTGTCGCTCTCTCTTTTGCACCATATGTACTGCAGGCTTTGCTGCACACCCAAGCCCATTTTCTCTCTGTTGTGTGCAGTGGCAACCACTGGATTATATATACTATATAATTATGACATGGCAAATACACTTATGGAGATATACTACAAATCAGTTGGTGATTTAGCCCCCAGACTCAACTTATAACTAAAATATTACTTTTGGATGGTTAAATCAAAGATAAGAACAAGTTCCATTTTTTTGACCAGGATCGAAGAAGATCTGCATTCACAAAACTGATTAATGATTAATGCAAATTAGCATGTCACACCCTTACAATGAGCATATTTTATCTGGGAAATCTGTTTTGTTTTTATGCACCTTGGTAGGTTATTGTGGATAGTTTTTATTTATTTTAATTTTTATATGTTTAAGGTACTATTTGTTTTTTATTTTAATTTTTGTTTTCATGCAACCGGTCACTTATAATAGTGATCTGTTTATTGCTATCAGTAAGCAATAGATGATTATATTCATTATTTTGTACTACAGACAAAGACAGGATGAGATGTTTGTACATAATCAAAGGTCTTTAAGTGTTTAAAGAGAACCCCTTCCCCGGCCCTTATCTATAAACCTTTAAACCGGACTAGGGGAGAAATAAACAATCATACTTATCATATCATGACTTTTTCTTAATACTTACCTATTTTTGTCCTGCCTCAGTGCTGCCCATGCCACCGTTTTTACAATGCCCATGATATTGCGCATGCACGAGATGAAGCACATGACATCATGTCTTCATCTTGCACATGTGCCGTACGACACTGCATGCATCTGGTGGGGATATAAAAACCCTTCCCTGAGATCTTACAAGATTCAAATCAGCAGAGATGCATGCTAATGTGAAATTTAGAAAAAGAAGAGTAAAAGCCAGCCAGCTTGTTGTGGGTTATGAGACCTAATACGTATGAGCAGTAGACCTTGATATCTCTCTTCCAGATATACTGAAACTTTTTATTAACTTATTTTGCAAAAACAATAAAAAATGAAAACAAGACTTACACCTATTAGAAGTGGAGACATAAAACAAGGAGTGTTTGTGCACCGAATCTAACTGATGGACTAAAAACTATGTTATGGCTGTTTGATCACCCTCTGATGGTATTACTTCCAAGGCTCACTCGTCACATATTTAACCCCTACCTAAAAGAGTCTCTTTAATCAAAGTTGTACTCACAGTTAGGTTTTAAGCAATGATATTCTTTTTCCAGGTGCTGAGGTGTTCTGTCACTCAGATATTGCCCTGTCAAGGCAATATCAATCCGTTTGTTGATCCTCAGGTTCTACTGAGCAGTTCTCAAGGTCCATTGTTTTATTACTTTTTCTCTGCCAATCATGGTCCACAGGTATGGACATAATGGAATGGAATTCTTACCTACTCACACCACTGCCTCAGTCTGTTGGTGTTACAGTTGCATCCATTTCTGGTTGAGTTTTCACTGCTGACTTCCATACTGACTATGGCCTCTGTGTGCATTTCCTTTGTAGGCTAAACCCAGTCACCTCAACAGCTATTTCATAACCAATGTCCTCCCAGCAACTTGGAAACATATCAACTATTAAAACGTGAAGGAAAATTTCTTACAGTAGCCATTCATGAAGTACTCCTTAGGAAAAGGTGGTGGGTTGTTACTGAAGTACACATGAAAATGCACTCACCAGACAATGTGCTGCAAACATTAGCAGCATACAGCTCTCCATAAGGTATTATGGTTTCTCTTTCACACTCCAGCTC
>BLSH010082895.1:317009-346505 GCA_018402905.1 Glandirana rugosa
GAGGACTGTACTACTGACGGTGACACCATTATCATCCCTAATCTCAACTCGCTTGGGCCTGACATTTCAAGCCCAGGCATGGCTTGAAACCCCACAGGCCCTGGGCGTGGGTCTGTAAAGTTTTTTTCAGGCCCAAGCCCAGGCCCCAAGACCATTAAAATTACTTTTTAGAATTTTTACGACATTTTTTCGGGTCCTTCCAGGATCTCCAGACGTTTTCCTTCCTTTTACCCCCATTCCCACCCTGTTTACGGGATGTTTCTTTACCCCTGTCCCTTTATTGAAATTTATAAATTTTTTTTTTATTTTTGTTTCCTTTTGCAGACCTCTAGGACCTTCCTGGGCTTTTTTACAGCATTTTTAAGATTTTTCATTAAAATTACCAGAACCCCGGACCCGAACCCGGACTTTTTTTGAAATGTCTGGGTGCGGGTCCCGGACACCCCAAAGTTCGGTACGGACCCGAACTTTACAGTCCGGGTTCGCTCAACTCTAATCCCTACTATTACCACAGTGGCAGTCATCATGTCAGGAGTTACTAATTATGCTCTTAGTGGCGCGGCCTCGGAAACATCCAAAAGAGAATTTGTCTTATATTGGTTTTGTACAGTTCAAACGGCATGGGTTCTCCTTGCCCGCACATACTATTTACTCTTTAATGCTCAAACGTGCCATCCTTCAATCTTCTTATGCATTGTTAATTGTGTAAAGCTTAATAATCTTTCTTTATGCTTGTTGTAATTTCTTGTTTACCATAAACTTAATTGGAAAAAAAACTGTCCAACATGACATCAACAATCAAAACTATGGAGAACATACTTCCAACTCGTTATAACGCCCTAATGCCTGAAAATGTTTAATGTGATCAGTATTTTTACAAAATCAAGTATATATAGTACATGGAACTACTTAAAAACGTGCAACACCTAAACCATTATGAAGCCATTCCTTATATGTACGGGTATCATATGTATAAAAGTTATGTTATTTTTAGCTGAGGCATCCTCCTTGTAAATTGCATTAAAGCCACTGGGATTTTATCACAGGCAGCTCTGCCAAAAAATGTTTTACTAAACTGTGAAAGGAGAAAAACTACAATGATTTAAATGTCAACATTGCATCACAATCTTACTTATAAAGAAAAATATATGATAGATGTTTACTGAAATTTGGTTTCAACAGTAAAACCAAGGTGATATTATAGTTTTAAGAAACTTTGCCTTTTTTTACTCATTTGGTGATTTTGAAGAAAAACTGGTGATTTCTAAAATAATCTCCAAACTCAATTCACCCAAAAACTATAAAATTAATTTTAATGTTATTACACCATTAAGGAAAAAGAAAGATGATGTCAACATTATGTTTCCTTTTTTGTTATTGTGACTGTCACTGTTGTCTTGGTGGCAACAAATTAAGCTTGGTCCTGTTGGCCTTGGCTGTAGCTGCTTCAGTTCCCTTAGATCTGTAGCGGGATATTAGTCTACATTGGCTAATGAGAAATCTATGAGTTTTTAAAGCAATAATAATTTTTGAATACATACAAGGAAAGGAAAGAAAGCCTTACAAAGATGTTTATGTCATATAAAAAATGTAGATTCTTATCATAACAGAGTGGATCAAAAACATAACATCTCTTGATTTCCCTCTAAGTTATTCCTAACTAAGAATTTCATCAAGAAAGCAGATGGCTGATTTTGGATGCACTAAATTTAGCACAGATTTTTAATAAACATCCACTCAAATTTTGCTATGTATAAAAAAATTGAGTTATGAAATATGTTAAATGTGATAGCTGATGAGGAATGGTAATTTTTTTTTTCAATTTTCTTAACTTTTTATCTTTTGCTTCTTTTTGTCTTTTATTTTAATTCATGTGTTTTTACTTTTGTTCATGTATGCCATACTGTATATGAAGTAACCAAATGACACTATGCCTTGATTTTGTTAGTAAATGCTATACACCCATTGTTCCAAAACCATTCGTACTGGAGTTTGTAACCCTGTACCAGCTGTGTTAAGGCTAAGGTGTGCAAAGAAAGATTTTTTCAGATATGCACCGTTAATGTGGCTGTTAATGATCTGCCCATGCTGCAAGCTTTAATAAAAAGTTGTTACTTAAAAACTGCTTCTTTTGTCACTGGTCGCAAAAAAGTAAATGCACACAAAGGCCACAAATACCATTTACTGAAGTATGCAGTAACATTTCTAAAGCTGATTAGGAAAAAGACACCCAAATGTTAATTGAAGAGGATATCATTTATTTATGTAAATGTAATTATTTAATAGCAATAATAGGAAAATATATGGCATTCTTATAAAGCACATTGTTCTGAAAATATTAAACTGAAAATTCAAATCATTCATTTATTTTTCTTCCAAGATTTAATCAAATGGCAATATTTTTGTAATCTAAGGTGCCATTCAAAATAGTGTAGCAATAAACCACAGGTTATATAATATTTGTTGTTATTCCCGGCAGGAAATGTGTGTTTTTCATTTTTATTTTAGTTTAAAAATGTATATTAGGAGGTGCAGACTTTCCTTAAGTGGAAAAGAGAGGAGGATACGAGAATTGCTCAGACTCTGGAGAATGGAAAATTTCCCCCATTGGAGACCTGGGAGATGCAATACAATAAAGAATGGATGCAATATGGACAACTCCAGACATATATTAAGCATTTGATGCCTAACGGAGTACTGGACAGAACCCTGACAGAGTTTGAGCGATTACGCGTACAAGAAAATAAACCCCTTCATGCAATGGCTAAAATATATAAAATTTTAATAAAGAGTAAAGAAGATGAAAAACTACCATATATGAACAAATGGAAGGAGGAGATAGGAAAGCAAATTCCTATATTAGAATGGAGAAAGGCAATTAAGTTAACACATAATATGACAATATCAGTGAAATTTCAAGAAAGGAATTATAAAATCTTGACAAGATGGTATAGATGTCCAGTAGACTTACATAAGATCAATGAAGAGAGCCAAATAACATGCTGGAGGTGTATGGCCGACACTGGAAATATGTCGCATATATGGTATCAGTGCCCCATGGTACAACCTTTTTGGGCGAAAATATTTGATATATATAGGAAAATTAAAAATATAAATATACAGGCAAATATAGAGATAGCAGTACTATCAATTATGCCTGGATCAATAAAAAGTATTAAGAAAGATATGTTGAGACATATGATTGTGGCGGCCAGAACCATAATAGCCAGGAATTGGCAGAGAAGGGTAGAACCATCTATAGGAGAATGGGTGGGTGAAATGTCGGAGATGCGTCTAATGGAGGAAATGTGGGAGATTGAAATGGGTAAGAAGAAGCAAATAGAGGTGACATGGAAGAATTGGGAACAGTTTAAAAACTCAGCAAGGCTCACAGAATATTTATAGTTCACAGTTTATGGAAGGTACAGTAATGAGGGAGGAGAGAGGGGGGAAGAAGGTTTTGTTTCCCTTCCCCAGCTCTCTCCCACTTATAAGAAGACAATTTTTTTTCTTTTTTCTCCTGTTGTATGGTAGTTATGTATGGGTATGATTGTATGGATGCTTGATATGAGGTAGGGATTGGAGGATGGGGTTGAAAATGAGCTTTTGAGTTTGCCCTCTTAGGGACAATTAGAAATAAATAAATTAGGCAGAATTATACACAAGTATAGAATTAAAGGAGATATGATATGAGTAATTTTCTGTCTATTGGTAGATATGCCTATTCCTCTCTGATGTATGTGAAAAAATTTTTTTTGAAAACGAAATAAAGAAAGATTTAAAACAAAAAACGAAGAGACCATACAAACTCCATTACCAAAGCACATTGCCAAAGGTTAAAATGCAACCCCAACACTGCAAGAACTTTAATTATCTGCCAAAGGAATTGTGGAATTCTTCAGTCAGCTGCAAACAGAAATTCTCCTCAAATTTCTCCTTTTGAATGGGACTGCAGTCGTTTGCCAATGATTTCATGCCACCTCCCTGTACATGTGACTGAAGAGTCAGAAAGGTTGTAAATAACTGTTTTCTGAACTAACAGGACCGTTTTTTTTTTTTTTTAAAAGGAAGAAAAATTAAAAAAAAAAAAAAATGTATTTTAATTGCATAAACCATCTATGGGCAGTCTATAGCTATGTGTTTCTAATGTTTATAATTGCTCTAATGTAAACCACTATACCGTCCAATCATCCAAAGCGGTGCTTGAATCTTTTGAATCATATACAATCATTGGTTTATATATGACATAATCTAAGCAATTTGTTTGAGTAGAGTTGTTTGTTGAAATGAGTAGAACAAAACAAAAAGAAAAATTGTGATGAAACCCTACAAATATGGGTAGGCAGAAAGAAGCAAGAAGAAGGGACACGAGGAGTGAAAAAAAGAAAGGTAAAGGGTAAAATAGGTGGAAGAAGTGGAAATATCCTTTTTGCATAAAAAATATGTTCAACCTTACCCCACCCCAATCTTAGGTAAGCACCTCATTAGATAAAACCAAAGGATAAAAGAGTGCAAATTAATTTATTGGTTTACACTAAAAAACAGTCAACATGTTTGGGGGATCTTGATTGCTCATGCAGATATTGCTGGCTAGTAACTCTCCAAACACAACAATTAGCTTCTCTATTTTGATTCACAAAGGAAAGCCCTATTTTGAGTTAATTTAAGGTTCTTATTTTAACTGAAGTCCTATTTTTTTCTGACCCCCCAAAACATGCTGGCTGTTTTTTTTTACTGTAAACCAATAAATTAATGTGGACTATTTTAACCTTCTGTTGGTGCATGTTTTTATTCTGGTAACCTGCTGGATACTGGAGGGTAGCTGGAGGGTAGCCCTGTCTGTTGTGGGGAGCGCAATCTGAGCCGGTGAGTTCTCGGAATGTTTTTGAACTTTTTACTACTTTGCATGAACTTACATCGAAGACCCAGCACCTCTTGAATGTTTTTCTCTTCATTGAAGCCATGTCCCAAATCTGATATCTTCTGGACTTCAGAGTGGGAGGGTCCTTCTTTGAGCACCCACATGTGTCTGGGTGGTATAGACACTTCTGTCCAGCAGTGGGTTGCTCTCAGGCTCCAGAAGACTGCAGTGGTGAGATGATGTCATGGGGGGGATAGATGGCAGGTCTGGACTGCAGTGCTGGATTATTGGTCTCCACTCCTGGAAAAGGTGCCAATGAGGGACTGCTAAGGCATGTAAAAATCAGGGTTAGAAGGGTTTTAAAAAAAGGTGAATGTTATAATGACCTTAACATTTGCATTTAAATTTTGTAAATTAGTGCTTTAGTATATGACTTTCACAACTACTAACAGCAGGATTATACGTAGGATTTTATATCCATAGAATGGGAGCCAAGTAATGTTCAAATTGTTTCATATAAATGTAGTTGAAAGGCCAGATGAATATTGCATTTGAAGGGTAGGACATAGTGTTACTTATATTGCACCCAAAGAGATTTTTGTCTTGTTAATTAGTATAGGTTCACAGTTTGCAGAAAATATGAACCCTTTAAAACCGCAATGGTGTGAATCTAACTGATGTAAGACAGTCGCGGTAAGGATAATGGATATTCTATTATCATAACTGCCAGTTTATATTGCCAGTTTGACACTTGACACTTTCTTTGGATTCAGTTTAACATCATCAATTAAGACAACATTTGTGTAATGGTATAATCTCAGTAACTTTTCTAGGATCATTAATTATGACATCATCCTGTTCATGTCACACAAATGTAGATGTCTTAGTTATCTGTTTTAGTCTCTTAAATAGAACCTCTACAACTTTGTAAAATCTACATCTTTGTAAAAATCTCATTTTCTAGAATATATTGTATTTCAGTTTTTATGCATGTGGTATAAACACACTAATTCGTTATTACAGAATGTTAACTTGAATAACACCTGCAGGTTTGGAGAAAAATATTTATAACCAAAGAAATGGGTAAGTAAGATTAAGTTATGGTTTTAATGTATTTTGGTGAATTGAAGTTCTCCTCACCCCAAACAAATAAAGTATCATCTCCTATACACTGTTAAAGAGAACCAATCATGACTGGCTTATGCAAGAATTTTATATATTATTTAATATTGGTACTTATATAGTGCTGTCAATTTATGCAGCACATTACACATATATATAGTACATTCACATCAGTCACTGTTCTCAAGCAGCTTACAATCTAAGGTCCCTAACTCACAATCATACATACACATACAAGGGCCAATTTAGACAGGAGCCAATTAACCTACCAGCAGGGCTTTCATGTGTGGGAGGAAACCACAGTACCTCGAGGAAACCCACGCAGGCACAGGGAGAATATGCAAACTCCAAGCAGGTAGTGCCTTGGTTGGGATTTGAACCAACAACCTTAATGCTGCTAGGCGAAATATGAATATTAAAGCTTAATTTATTAAAAGTGTGCTGGTGTTTTGTCCTATTTGACATTAAAGCAGTATTAACCCAAAACCAAAAATGTAATATATTGTAGCTTACCAAACTTTAGATGTGGTGGCTGCATTCGTTTTTTTTTTCTTCTGTTTTCACCTGGTGATTTGGCCAGTAACACATCTCCTGTAATAGAATGTCTCCAATCTGGATGAAGGAGCACAAAGAGCACCTTTGAACAGCAGCGTTGTCAGTCTGGGGGAAGGGGGGTGTTAAATGTACAAGCAGATTTAGATACACTAACAAATTGAATCCAAACTCCAGATTTAACTTTTTAGTCAGTTACAGCAACAGAAGTGCAGCACTTAATTGCAATACAAATGTTATAACTTGAGTAGATTTTAAATATGAAATAAATAATGGGTAAAAGTCCAAATGGTGATATGGTGAAACCAATCTGGAATGAAAAGTGTCCACCGTGTATAGAAAACGTCCTTCAGTGCTTAGACTCCAACGCACACTCACCAGAAATATAAAAGCCAAAAGCAAAACAACATCCAACAAACTCCACCAAGTGTTGTAGAAAGATTCAGTGCAAGGGAGCCTCCACCCAAGTATGCACTCACCAGAAATAAAACATAGGAGAGCTTTAATGTAATCTCTTTAACAAGTACTCCTCCCCACTTCCTCTTGTTAACAGCATTGAGTCCTCAACACAGGACCAATGAACTGCATGTAATAAGCTCACTACCAGGAGCCCAGAGAGTGCTTATACAGTGTAGTAATTTATTGTCAAAGTATTAAGAGTAGATTTCACCTAAAAAAGTTGCAGCACAATAAAACATAAGAACAAACTGGCCTAGACTTACAATGGCGGCCGCCACTCATAGCATGCAGAAGCAGAGGCGTGACATCAGCATGTAGGCCGCTCCTGACAGGTTTCATGCACATGCACATTCTCAAGGGTAAAATTGCATTTTAATGTCCTATCAACAGCAAAACAAGTAAATACATGGTAGAAACAGTTTTTGATAGAATGTAATTAATATTATTATTATTATACAGGATTTATATAGCGCCAACAGTTTGCGCAGCACTTTACAAAATGAAGGCAGACAGTACAGTTACATTACAATTTGGTACAAGAGGAATCAGAGGGCCCTGCTCATTAGAGCTTACAATCTAAGAGGGAGGGTCAATTGATACAAAAGGTAATAGCTGTGGGGGATGAGCTGATGTAGAAAGTAAGAGAGTATTAGATAGAAGCAGGATAGGCTTCTTTAAAGAGAAAGGTTTTCAGGGATCGTCTAAAGATGGATAGATTATGAGACAGTTGGACATATTGGGGTAGGGAGTTCCAAAGGATGGGAAAAGCTCTGGAGAAATCCTGGAGGCGAGCATGGGAGGAGGTGACAAGGGAGCTAGAGAGCAGGAGGTCTTGGGAGGACCGAAGAGGGCGGCTTGGTTGGTATTTTGAGACTAAGTTAGAGATGTAGCTAGGGGCAGAGTTGTGGATGGCTTTGTAAATTATTGTAAGTACTTTGAATTTTATTTGTTGGGTGAATGGAAGCCAGTGAAGAGAATGGCAGAGAGGGGTGGAGGACACTGAGCAGTTGGTAAGGTAGATAAGTTCTTGCAGTGTTTTTGGGTTGTGGGAACCCTGAATAATTCTATATATACATACGTGAAATCAGCAGAGGCAATAAGAACAAACATTAAAGTGTTTGTTACCCCAGCATTTCGTATTCCTGATATGTGCCTGTTGTACCATGTACTTGTACGAAAAAAATATCCTGTTCTCTTTGTATTACTTCCTGTGTGTGAAATCCCTGGTGTACCTGCCAGTCCCTCTGCTTTGCTATTAAAAACTGGCCACAAAAAGCAGGAGAACACACCGTGGTCAGTTCTCTAGCTAAGCTGCTCTCCTCCAATGATCAGTCCTGACATGCCCCCGCTGCACAGCCAATCACTGAAAAGCTCAGTGTACTGTTGCTTCTGACAAAAAACAGAGAAATCCAAACTCAACTTACTGACCAGTCTCCCACCAACCGAATTCACCTGTCTAACAGTAGCATTTAAAAAGCAGGGCTTTGGGTGTCTGGTCTGGTCCTGTACCTTTAGGGAGGGTTGGGCTCCTCCAGTCACCTGTCCTTCATCTATCCATTAAATTGTATGTGCTTCCACTGTGAAGCCTCTTATACAGAGTTAGGTCTGCAGTACACAGGGAGCCTTTTGTCTATATCAGCCTTTCCATAGCTCCTTGCTGCAATGGCCAGTTATAGGTGGAGGACAGTGACCTTGTTTTGTACTGTTGCTTCTCCCTCCCCCAGCTCTTATGCAGCTGAGAACAGAGGGGATGTGACCTTTTAAAAAAGGGGAAAAGGTATTTATAATTTTTTTTTAATATATTTTATATACACAACTGTTTTTCCTTTTGTTTCAGTTTTAAACTTAATGGGTTGCCTTACAAGGCGTTTGTTTACAATCACTTTAAAATGAACATCTATCCAAAACAGACATATATATATAGACATAGCCTACCATAATTGAACAATAGAACAAAAATTCAGGTTGACCACATATAAGTGAGTTGATAGGTATATTAGTAGGTCTTTAGTTCTGTTCTTTGAGTCTTTTTGCACAAGCACAATACTACTACATATAGACCTCAGACTGACTTAATAAGCCCTGGTAGATTACTACAACTAATATACAATAAAACATTACTATATATTATCTGATCATACAAGTAAGCATTCATTTGGATGAGATTTGTTTAGGTTGTTTTTGCTATGTGGTGTTAACAATGACTTTTAAAATACAACTGTGCGTATATATTTAGTGCACAGAGGGAACATGAGAACTGTTGGGACAGGAAGTTAAAGTTAAAATGATGCTTTTGCCTCCATAATGCATGTGTTTCACTGCACTGCATGTGACCTTTGTGGATGTATGTATAAATAATGGCAGCTTAACGTATGGTTTACATTAAACATTTTTGGCATAACATTCCATATATATTCTATTCTTGGTAGTGTTTATTATGATGACATAGTGTTAAAAAGTATATTTTAACAGGATGAAGAAATACGTGATACATGATAAATATGTATGTGCATATACAGTATGTATATCTGCATCTATGGGGATGATTTATTAAAGGCAAATAGGTTGTTCACTTTGCAAGGGAATTTTCCTAGGAGCTTAGTGAATGTGGTGAAATTTCACTTTACAAAGAATTCCCAATCACATACAAGGAAAATAATTAAAAAACAGAATTTTGCTTGCGCATGATTAGATATTGGAAATTAGCAACAGAGTTTCACCTCATTTGCTAAGCTTTGGGGAAAATGGCCTTGCAATGTGCAACTTTTGCAAAGTGAATAATATTTTGCCTTTAATAAATAAACACCTATAACTGTTTATGTACATATATTAAGACGAGTGCCTGTTCAGCGAGAGAACTTAACCGCCATTGACAGCCCAGTCCTATTCACTTACATTCACCAAAACATGCAACAGATTCAAGTAGTTAAAGTGGTTCTAAGGGCAGAAGTTTTTGTTTATCTTAATACATTCTTTGCATTAAGATAAAAAACCTTCTGTGTGCAGCTGCCCCCTCAGCCCCTCTAATACTTACCTGAGCCATATCTCAATCCTGCGATGTTGCACAAGAGGCTAGGCTGTCCAGGAATCTCCCTTTATTAGCTGAGATAGCAGCTGGCACCATTGGCTCCCATTGCTGTCAATCAAAGTCAGTGAGCCATTAAGGAGGGGTGCCTGCCCCTCCATGTCTAAATGGACACACAGAGCTGTGGCTCAGTTTGGGTGCCCCCATAGCAAGCTGCTTGCTGTTGGGGCACTCAGCAGGAGGGAGGGGCCAAAAAAGCTGGCGAGCAACTCGAGAAGAGGAGGATCTGGGCTGCTCTGTGCAAAACCACTGCACAGAGCAGGTAAGTAAAACATGTTTGTTATTTTTAAACAAAAGGACTTTAGTATCACTTTAATAGTGGCCCTCTTCAAAGTGTTGCACCAGATTGAAAAATAATTATCTCCAATTGGTAAATAATGAACCTGGAAGTAATTACAGTAGGATCAAGTGCCTGTGTAGCAGTGTGGCATGTTAAACCCCTCCTGTTCCCACTTGTCACTGATTATCAAGGACAACAGGCTACTAGCAACCAGTGATGCTGACAGTGGGTATAGACTGATAGGGAAGCTGAGGGACTAGTTCCACACCAGGTCTGATCTCTCTTTGTGATTAACAGCAGCCTGCTGTCACTTACAGGGGTAGTAGACCTGATGGGGAAGTAGTGACTCTGAATTGGCATCAGACTCTTCCCACCCTGCTACTGTGTGACAATTGAAGTGGCTGGGAGGGAGCACAGTTGCACTAAGGATGGAGTATCCATATGGACAATTTGACCATACTGTGCCTACACATAACACATGTTGGTACTTGCCCCAAATGTATGTACCTGTTTCCAACAGGTACGTGAATTTTGAGCAAGCACTGGGATTTGTCCTGCAGAGGTAGGATGGAATACTAAACAGTGTTGTAGACACTCTTTATGAACCTATACCCAGTATAGGTCCAACCCTACTATAGCTTTTCCTGCCTTTCTGCAGGAATTTGTGCCTTTACTTTAAGGTGAATACATTTATTGCATTGGATATCAGCCTCTCTACTGGTATTCTTTTCTGGTTTCTTTTCATTGGGCTTCTACAGAAATTAGATACTGAGATACAGATTCCTACTGATCTTACATATCTTTGAACTTAATTACTTCCCCTCCTGCAGGCCTTGCTGACCAAACTTGAAGTGTATGTGAGCATGTGAACCCTAATTTAAACAAGTGGGGATTTGTTTCCTTTGTTCCAAATACTGCACTTTTATTTGGGAAAAAACATTAAAATGCATTACTCACTTGGCGATCCCCTTCATTAGCATTTCCTTCTGGCCAGTTTACGTCTTTGCCCTCTGCTTGGGAGCTACAGGATGCTACATGGCGTGACTTTGCTCCCATTGTCAGAATTCTGAAAACGCCCCTTCCCCTCCTGTGGCAACATTGCCTACCTTTGTTCTATAGAACTTTTTGCAGCTTTAAAAATCAACCTTATTAGACCATGTGTGGCTGAAAACACGAACAGGTATTGTTCCCATGAATTGATTACTAGCTTACCAATGACTTTAATACCTCTCTATTGAATAACAAGTTCAAATGTGCAAAAAGTATGGGTGTTGCTACAAAGGGACTTCTCTGGTCCACCCTCATAACCCATACAAAAAAAATCGAATCTTTATCCTAATCGATAGAATGTGCTAGCTGTTTTTTTTAAAACAAGGTACCTACAAAATAACTATACATACATGAATATGAAGGTTTTAGGCACTATGGACTTTTATGGTACAAGTGTATAAAAAGTCATTTTTGACAGTAAACCATATTAAAACATCTCAAAGAGAAAACTGCATTGTTAATAAACAATACTTATGCATCACCCCAAATACAACATGAGGTCTATAATGAATTTATCCAGTATTTCTCAACATGTTTCGTGGGGTTACAGCTTCCTCAGGAGTGTTTGAAAAACTGATAATCTGCAGAGAATAAAAAGTAGAAAAACAAATAGCATAACATAGAAAGCACATTGAACAAATCTTTCTATACATAGAAATTACATCATAGAAGAGAATTTCTCTGAGCATTGTATATAGGTGTCCCGTTGTTGTTCCAGGAAACTTACCCAGCATCCTCAACTGAACTCAAATGCAAGAACGGCACTGCAGGACAATCTCCCCGGCGAGTGGAACGGGGTCCCATGGCTGTCTTCTGGCAATAGCTCTCAGTGCACATGCCACCGCTATGATGGCGTGACGCGTGCAAGTGACATCACTGCTCCTTGCTCATTGTAGTGGACACAGAACCAGATGCTGGAGGAGGCCCTTCCCGGGATGCTGAGGAGGCCACACAGACAGCACCATTAAGCGCAGCCATGCTCTGGTGCCATTGCGGTATTGGTGAACAGGGGATTGGCACACCTGTGGCAGAGCTGGAACACTTGAGATAGCTCATTCCACCCCTGAGTTGATCCAAGGGGTGGTTACCAATGTTCTGCTTATATAAACCCTTCCACCCTATGGGTTCCATCCCTGTGCTGATGAACACTGAGCTATGCATTATTTCTAGATGTAAGCTGGCAGTTCCAAGTACTAACCCTTGGATTTATGCTCTTTGCTAGTGAATCTCATGCATATAGACTGGCCCTCTGACTACATACATTTACATACTTGTATGTTTCTCTTGGTTCTTGGTCCACATGCTATTTCAGAGGAGGGGATGTTTTCTTGTGTTAATTGCTTGTTGCAAATCTTAAGTCAATTTACAAGGTAATTTGATCTGAATTGTAATTCATTGATTGAGTTTTTGGCTTTCTGTGCAAATATACGTATACATAAATATAATCACAATTATATACTGTATTCATTAGATGCTCTCTCTAATTGAAAGCATTGGTAAAAAATCTTTATACATTCATACACATATTTTGCAGCTATCTTCAGATTCATATATACATTCTTATCCAGGTAACATCCTACCAAATCATCTGGTGGTCAATATTTTCAGGCTTGGTAAGCATGCACTGCATATATGCAATTCCTCTATAAGTTTATACTTTTTTTCTTTTTTGATTTTTATACACAGTTTAATTCTCCCCAATCTACCACAGGTACATGATTGCCTCCTATGTACCTCCTCTGACGTACACCCCTGCGTGGCTTCTTGTAGGCCTCAGATGGACTCCTAAGGTAATGGTGCTCAGTGGACAATACAGAAGGTGTTATGCATTGTTTTAATATCCTATTATTGTGTGTTTACAACCTAGATGTCCCAATCCCCCTGAGGAAGATTATGAACATTGTAAGCTAAACACATTGGGGTTTTCTGGCAGGGTAACCACTTGGAGTTTCCTTTATACAATAAATTTCATACCTGTCATTGTTAAGGACATCATCAATATAATATTGGTATTATATATACCAGAGCTCATATTTTAACCTCTTCAGATCAGGCGCTATAGCCGATTGATGGCTACAGCGCAGATCTACTTTGCCGGAATGCCTTCAATTGACGTCCCCCCCTTTGCGCGCTCCCTGCACCAGCATGCCCGTGGGTTGGGCGGGCTCAATGTCCACCCAAGACCCGCAATCATCTAACAGAGAGTCAGAACAGAGAACCGCCGATGTAAACACGGCGGTTTCCCGTTCTGTGAAGGGGGACATGACAGATCTACTGATCCCTGTGATCGGGATCAGTTAGATCTGTTATGTCCTTGTCAGCCCAGCCCCCACACAGTTAGAACACAGTGGGGGAACACAGTTAACCCCTTGATCGCCCCCTTAGTGTTAACCCATTCCCTGCCAGTGACATTTATACAGTAATCAGTGGATATTTAAAAAATAAATAAATAAAAACACTGTAAATCCATTTCCATAGTTTGTAGATGCTATAACTTTTGTGCAACCCAATCAATATAAACCTATTGCAATTTTTTTTACCACAAATATATAGAAGAATATATATCAGTCAAAACTGATGAATACTTATTTTTTTATATATATATATATATATATATATATGTTTTTGGATATTTATTATAGCAAAAAGTAAAAAATATTGTTCTTTTTTCAAAATTGACACTCCTTTTTTGTTTATAGCGCAAAAAATAAAAACCACAGAGGTGATCAAATACCACCAAAAGAAAGCTCTATTCGTGGGAAAAAAAGCATGTCAATTTTGTTTGGGTACAACGTCGCATGACTGCGCAATTGTCATTCTAAGAGTGACACCTCTGAAAACTTAAAATTAGCCTGGGCAGGAGGGGGGTTTAAGTGCCCAATAAGCAAGTGGTTAAACAACGTGCACACTAATTTTGTAATGTTTTGTACTAATAAAACATTTGTTAATTTTACCATTTTTTGTGTAACTGTTTGATGAATTTTTTTAAGCTGTGTGAAATTCCTTGGGAGAAATTTCAATTCATTGTTGTATACTATTTAGCACGAGCAGCACAACTTTCACCTTGGCTTGTGGGTGCTTACTTTCTGTTTTTTGTTATACCCTTCAATAACCCCATATTCCAAGTTAGGCACCCTCCTGCCCCTTCCTATTTTGGGTGTCTATATAGAGCTGGACATATGTATATCTAACATTTATCTGCTGGTTACTTTTCTTTGTTTTAAACCAATTGCAGCAACCACCCTCGACAGTTGCTGTTAGTGGTAGTGCTTGAAATATGGAGTATCTATGGATTAACATGGCAGTGCAAGACTTAGTCTGTGGTTATTATTAGCTACACTGATACAGTTGGATGTTTGCACAGTTCATGAATAGGGCTCAATAAAATATCATTCTATGGAAGATTAACTCCAGATCAGGCAAAATCAGTAGTTTATTGTCTGGCAATGTTGCACATAGAGATCTGTATATACTGTTAATCTATCTATCTATCTATCTATCTCTCTATCTATCTATCTATCTACACGAGAGCCTCGACTGTCCGGAGACTCTCCCTCATTGGCTGAGACAGCAGCGGGCTGTTTCACTGCTGTCAATCAAAGTTGGTGAGCCAATGAGGAGAGAGAGAGGGTGGGGCCGGGCTGCGGCTCTGTATCAGAATGTACATACGGAACAGAGGCTTAGCTCTGGTGCCTCCATAGCTAGCTGCTTGCTTTGGAGGCATTAGGCAGGAGGGAGAGGCCAGGAGCACCAGCGAGGGACCCGAGAAGAGGATGATCTGGGCTGCTCTGTGCAAAACCACTGCACAGAGCAGGTAAGTTTGTTATTTTTAAACAAAAAAAAATGAGACTTTAAGTGTGCTTAATGTATGTGGGTGTGTGTATTTTTTTGATACAATTAAACAAAAATAGTGATACAGTTAAGTAATAATAAAATTGGATACACTAATAATTTAGTATTCATGGATCTTTTGGATTATATTGTATTCATCAGTTCTATTCAGGAATATCTCCAGTGGAGGGGCATCATTTTTTAAGGACTGATTTTTTTAACATAATGATATCATCAATGTAAAAATAAAAGATTTTTATCTGTTCTATAACATACATAATATTATCCCAAAAGAGCCAGCTGCTTGCCACTAACGAGACATGACAAGTTTTGACATGCTCTTGTGTTCTTATTATCTATAAAAACAGCAGTTCATTAGTAATGGTAATTAGTTTGCAGCTAACTATGGTGACTTCTCACCTTTTCCTATAGGTGTTGTTGTTTTTTTACATATACTCATTTATATAACTGATGAATGTCTTCAGAAGTCAAACCGATGAATAATACCAATATACACAATCATATTGATAAATTGCTTTATACTTTAAAATTTGTATATGATAACCTTAAAGTAATTTTTTTTTTCATTTTAATTTTCTTAAGTTAACTATTAATATTGTAATCTACCTAAACTTTCTATAAAAATGAAAGTTCATTTTACTGACCGAACTTGCCTAGAGTATTTCGAATGATATTGAAATTGTAGTCATATGGATAGGAAGCAAATTCCAGCAAAAAGTCCCATTTGTTAATTATGTAATCATCTGACATGTTGATAAACATATAAGCAATGCAGCAATGCATCTATCTGGTGCTGATTTATCAGAATAAAACCTCTAATTATGCAAAACTACAGCTGCATGTATTTTGTACGTTTCACTGAATTCCAAAAACACTATCTCACATATTAGAGAATATTTACAGTGGTGCTAACTTGTTATTTTTGCCGGCATCCCTATCCCTACTGAATAAAATCCTTTATCTTTATAATTCCCCAATGTGAGAATTTAAGTTAATGGCTCTGTCTCTGATCCTGTTGTGATCCATGGTACACATCAGTGGTGTCCTTGCTCCCCCTATCTCTTAATTTTGGAAAGGAGCACCTTGCTACAGCTGTTCATGCTAACTCCTCTATTCAAGGGGTACAGGCTGGTGAGCACCACCACAGAAAGGACCTGTACGCTGGCAGTGTGGCCCTTTAAAAAGTCATGAACCAGATTCAAAAAGTTTCAGCAGGATTACTAAAATGCACAGTGAATTCAGGTAATTCTTAAGGGCATCACTTTTACAAGTTGGTGCTTTGGCTGCATTCAATTCTAAACAATTACCTCTGGTGGGTAAAGACAAGACCAACTGCTTGTATCTGTACACTGTGTAGCAGAGTGCCATGTTTGCCGTCATTACCCCTCCCGTTCCCACCTATCACTGGTTGTCAAGGACATTGTTGGCTCACAGCCAACAGGCTACTATCAACCGGTGATGCTAACAGTGGATGTAGCCTGATGGGGAAGCTGAGGGACTAGTTCTACATCAGGTCTGATCTCTCCTTGTGATTAACAGCAGCCTGCTGTCAATCACAAGGGTAGTGGACCTGATGGGGAAGTAGTACCTCTAAATTCTCGCCAGGCTCTTCCCACCCTGCTACTGTGTGACAATTGAAGTGGCAGGGAGGAAGCAAAGTTGCACTAAGGATGGAGTGTCCATATGGATAATCTGACCATACTGTACTTACACATAATACATGTTGGTGCTTGCCCCAAATGTATGTACCTGTTTCCAACAGGTACATGAATTGGGAGCATGCACTGACATTTGTCCTGTGGAGGCAGGATGGAATACTAAACAGGGTTGTAGACACTCTTTATTTATTCTCCAGTATAGGTCCTATGGACAACAGACAGTGGATGGATTCCATAGCCAATAGCAGTCTGTCTATTAAGTATGGCATCTGCCCACAGCCTGCTGGCAATACCAAGGGGAGTGGACCTGATGAGTAAAAGGTGTCTCTCAATTCCTATCAGGCTTTGCCCACCCAGTAAAAAAATCTGCTTGACCATAACCTCCCTGCAACCATGTGTAACACACAGAATTGCAATGCAGTGGTGTGGCATTTACAGTGTTAAAATGGGTGGTAAAGAGGCAACACATTGCTTACTCATTGCCTGTCAAACCGTTACATTTGTAAATTTTGCCTAATTCGGTCAAGCAATACAAACTGAATTGATGATCTACAACCTGTACTAAACCTCCAGAAGCCAATCATATTTCAGCTTACTAACATTAAGGCTCCATGCACACTATATCTGATAAACTACAGTTTTAGGTCCTTTGGGTGTTTTTTTTGACAGCCCAAAAACGCCACTTTATGTTATCCTATGTGTCCATGCGCACATGGACGTTAATTGTCGTTTAACAGCAGTGGCGCTTTTGGGCTGTTATCTTAACGCCCTGAATTGGCGTTCAAAAGTCATTCTTCTCACCACAAAAAATGGTGAGACGCAGATAAACGCGGATTAACGCTCATAAACACCAGTAAACTGCCGTTTATCAGCGTCTGGCGTTTTTTGTAGTCAATGGAAGCTAATGAAGTAAAAAAAAAAATGCTCAAAAACGCCGACGCCTATAAACGCTGCTTACAAAATGCTGCAAAAGAACGTTTTCTAAGCAGCGTCTCCTGCCTGACGCCCAGAGAGCCCAGATAGCGTCCAGTGTGCATGGAGCCTTAAGGCTAAGTTCACCTTTTGGGAAAAAATTATGAATGCACATATTTTTTCAGGAAAAAATGTGCATTTATTATTTTTTCCCTCAGGGGCCTGCAAAGCATTGAACCAGTGATCGGTGGATCAGGGGAGCAATGTTAGGATTCTGCAGACAAGCCCTGCAGCTTTCAGCTCATACTTCCAGTACAGGTTGACTGCTAACTAGCTGCAGGGCTTGTGAATGAACTACGAGATCGCTCATCAGCACCCTCACAGTCCATTGAAAACTACAAGCTGTGAGCTGCAATGACTGATGGTACTTGTTGTTCTCTCATTCACAGATCTCTGTTTTCAAAATGTAACAGCGTGTGCGGGGAAAAGAACCATCACTTGCTGTAACGGGGGGGGGGGGGGGGGTCGGGGGTATGGGCCCCAGGTCTGGAGCATGTTACACATTACACCTACTTTATGAATTTAACATGTAACATGTTCTGAAAGGTAAACTTATCCTTCAAAAAGCCTTCTTTTTTCTGCTTAGCGCGTTTTACAAATTCCATCATGGCTTAATGAACAAGTTTGATATGTTTTCTGATGTGAGAGGAGAAAGATTTATAATAATAATCATGAATCTTAGGCTTCCTTAGCTCTGCCAAGTATAAAAAAACATAAACTGAAGTTAGTAAACTAACATATAAATTAACATTAATCAATTTTGTCAAGTTACAGCTATGAATTCTAAAACTTAGTTGGCAATAATATCCTTCAAATCACTATGTAAACTGTTGACAATAATTATTTAGATGTTATTATTGTTCATAACTCTGTTATAATAGCTATTCTGTTCTTCCTTTAATCATATATCTGTACTCTAAGGGATTATTGTTTGGGTATTTTTAATTCTAGGATATAGATTACCTGTGGCATAAAAAGTATATCTTCTCTCCATTGTGGAACAACATGATTAGTGAGTTCTTGTCTTTAATAAGAATACATATTCCCAGCTGATCCTAATTTGCAAGCAGTTATCCTTGGGAAAGATAATTGCTGAGATGTCTTATTAGTCTAGTTAGATAATAAGAAAGCAGGTTTGGGGAAAATGTAGGTCATTTTTATGAATGGATGGATTAATCTAGATTAGGAAGGGCTGGAAAACAGCAGGGAATTTTCAGAAAGGAGAAAAGAACCATAATCTTATATTTACATTATTACGTTGAAATAGTTACACATTATTTGACAGTTCAGACTTTTAAATTGTATTTATAGGAAATAAGCACTCTTGCTTTTTTAGCTATTACATTGAAATAATGCATAATATCGGATTTTCTAAAGAATTTGTGTGTTCGCAGTTGCATCAATATGGTTGATTTACTAAATGCAAATAGACTGTTCACTTTGCAATCAGCTAAATTATGGTGTATCAGGAATCAAAATGGAAGGATCCCTGATGTGTTTGAGGTTATATTAGCGTTAGCTATTTTGAATGTGTTTTTCTGCTTTTTGGGTTGGAATATCAGAGCATGAGATGTACAGAGTTACACTTAGGCCCCTTTCATTCATTTCATGTGGACCGTTAATTTCATTAGTTCAGTCATGTTTTTCAAAGATAAAAACGGATGAAGTTAACATAAATTTTCATCTCTTTTTCTTGTTTAAACATTTTATTGAAAAGATCAATAATTAGCATAACATTATATAAAGGAAGACCATTGTGTTAAAATAGGTATAGGCGATTCCCCAGGTTACAAACAAGATAGGGTCTGTAGGTTTGTTCTTAAGTTGAATTTGTTTGTAAGTTGGAACAGGTACATTTTTCAAGTGTAGCTAGAGCCAAAAAAAATGTTTTTAAGTTTTTTGGATAGCATCGGGAAGGGTTATCACCCCTGTAACATTTGTTTTGCTGTCTGTGCCCCCGTTCAGAAGGTTTCCCCTCACTTTCTGTCCCTGTGACAATTGGATTTTGAAAATTTGGGTTGGGTGTTAAAGTTCCAGTGGAGACACCTTTTTCCCATAATAACTCTTACAGGAGTGAATTTCCCTTCCTAGGGGTAGATTTCCTGTCACTTCCTGTTGTCTCCCTCTGTATGTAAGTAGGAGTTGTTTGTAAGTCGTATGTTTGTAACCTGGGGGCCGGGAACGCTATCAAAACGCTTACAAATTTTGAAACAATATGACTATGGTTTTCCCCCACCCTAGAGAAGAGAACAAAAAAAAAAGGCGGGGGGGATGAAGCTTAGTTATATATACTCAGTCTGAACAAAAATGAACATTCGATAGTCCATGAGTAGGGTATCCTAGTTATCCATTTATTGAGTTACAGCCTAGTTACGTCACTAGAAATTTGCTAACCAAACACAATGGAGGTTACCTGAAGTGAGAGGTAACAGGGGCAAGGGGGTGAAAGAGGCAGAAATAAGAGGAAGAAAAGACAAGAAGGAAAAGGGGGCAAGAGAGAGGAGTCCCCGAAGGTAGAGCTACCCCCAATGTGGATCCAAATAAGGCACAGGGTTGTGTTCCTTCTACAATGGCAACTTTTTATTTTTCATCTGTTTTTACATCAGTTTTTTACATCCTCCAGTCCTTAACAACCTGAGCCCTGGAGCCATTTTTTTAATGCAAAAACAGACCGTTTGTCCTGTTTACATTAATTTTTCATCAGATCTGTTTTTTTAACGGAAGAAAAATAGGACTTTGATCCATTCCAAAAAAATGGATGTTGATGGAAGGGAATGTAAACAAATGATCACATTTACATTAGTCTTTCCATAGCGATGCATTGATTTCAGTTTTTACATCCGTCAACGGATGGATGAAAAATGCACAAACAGTCTGCATTTGTGAAAGGAGCCTAAAGGTGAAAAGAAACACTAATAACAGGTATATTGCATGCTGTGGGGTGTGTGGCATCACAGTGTGCATATTTGCTACAACAAGCACATATACCCTATTTCATACACTGCTACTTGTGAATACTTTAGTGATAAATTCACTTACTTATGCTGACCTATTTCCACCACAGGGGTTGATTTACTGAAAAAGAATGGTACAAAATCTGGCGCTGCTGTGCATGATAGTCAATGAGCATCCAACTTCAGCTTGTTCAATCAAGCATTGGCCAAAAAAAAACCTGGAAGCTGGTTGGTTTCTATGCAGAGCTGCACCAGATTAGCACTTTTTAGTAAATCAACTCCACAGTTTATTGTAGTTGTTGCTGGGTTTGGCACCTGAGCCTCTCATACACTATATTACCAAAAGTATTGGAACGCCTGTCTTTTCATGAACTTTAATGGCATCCCAGTCTCTAGGGTTCAGTATTGACTTGGCCCACCCTTTGCAGCTATAACAGCTTAAACTCTTCTAGGAAGGCTGTTCACAAGATTTAGGAGTGTCTATGGGAATGTTTGACCATTCTTCCAGAAGCACATTTATGAGGTCAGGCACTGATGTTGGATGAGAAGGCCTGGCTTGCAGTCTCCACTCTAATTCATCCCAAAGGTGTTCTATGGGGCTGAGGTCAGGACTTTGTGAACTCTTAAGGTGTCAGCATACCAAGACGTTTTGGATAAAACAATTGTTTGGCCCATGGGACTTTGAGTGAGGTATGCATATGGTCAACATACATTAAGAGAGTATTAAAAGGGAACACATTTATTGGCAGATATAGACATCATAATATTGCATGGTACAAAATTCTTGCAGCCATAAACATGTATAGGTATGGTACATAGTAAGATGGTAATGGATGTATATATGTGCATCTATAATCTCAACGTGTTTCACAAACACAGCTTGTTTCCTCAGGAGTGGATGCAGCGTATCTATGAAAAAAGTACCAATTAAGTATGACACATGAAAAAAATGGTAATAGTGGAAAACTAAGCAGGAGGCCACTATATGAATGTCCCATGCTTACATTTGGTAAATTAACTTCCAAAATCTGATCCCCAGGAGAGCAACGGACAACGTCTCCACCAGGAACTGAAGGGGCACAAATGGCAGCACCCAGCCGGGGACCAGGTGGGGGATGGACATGGCAGGAATCAGGATCAGTGATAACGATTCATAGTTCAGAAAGTCGTTTGTTTATTGAATCCATTAGCACATACAATATCTCTTCTCCTATGCTCAAATACAATACAACACCCTTCTCACTCAGTTCTCAGGAATTCACTTTGCCAGTAATCCAATCTCCAGCACAAAATGAATCAGCTGATTGGACTGTAAGATTTACTCAGAGTTTACCTTCTGTTTCATTAGACTTTTAACAAATTAACGAATCATGCTGAATTCTTTCGTTATTTTTGCTATAATTTCTTTCGTATTAGTTGAAATTCGCTATTTTTTTCTTCTGACATTCAGATGCACCCAAATGTCCGAAAGATGCCATTACGAAACAAATTGCACATGTCTAATCAACACTAGCTTCCGGGTTCTGAGTGGCTTCCCTGCTGCTTTGTAAACACAAGAGGTTGCTTGCTTGCCAGGGACACTATTGAGACAAAACTTTAAATTGTTTCAATGAATGCAAAGTGCACTCTGATTGTACAAGGGGGAGAGGGTGACTTTACTGCCCAATCTCCCCACCCCCTTCAATTAAAGAAAGTTTTGAAATAATTGAGAAAATGATATTTGTTCTCAGAATGACACCTATGCTGAGTAAGCAACCTCTACCACTATTATTATGTTATTAGTCCTCTACTACCAGTGATAGACTAGTGGCCTATTACAGGGATTTCAAGCTTCCACAGAGATTGGCCAAGTTTGAAACATGCATTCTCACATGGACTTCTCCCTTTTCCTTTTAGCAAATCAAGTTCACTAGCAGTATTGGAATGTTCACCAATACACAGATGTAAGCAGCTCTCAAAATATAAGACATGTATCGTATATCAATAAAAAATATCAAGAGCAGAGTACAGTATATACAGTAGAAGTAATTTTATTACAGACATTATAGTTGCTCATTCTAGACTACTTAAAGTATAACTAAAGGTAAACCTTTTTTCTAGGTTTGGATAGAATGGTGAGTGGTTAGAACTACTATCAGGTTTTTGTTGCTGTCTGTGTCCCATTCGGGGAGATTTTCTCTCTTTAGTTGGCCTGATCACCAATGTCACTGGGAATGAAAGTGAGGGTAAATTCACAATTTTGAATTGCCATCATAACAGGAATAATGGGAAAGCTTCCAATGGGGACACTTGTACCTGGAATAACTGTCTTAGAGGGGATTTTCCTCACATTGAAAGGATATCCTTTCACTTCCTGTCAAGTTTGCAGGGCAGGAAGTGAAGGAAATCTCCCTAATAATCTCCCCTATGAAAAGAAAACTGACAGGAGTTTTAACCATCCCATACTCTAAACAAAAAAGAGTGTTGGCTTTAGATATACTTCAAGTGAAAGTCTTCTCTTGCCTGCATGTTGCATCTTGTAGGGAGTAATACAATCTTGATTAATTAACCTTGATAAATATATTTATTCTGTTTAAAGATCTTCTACTTGCTACTTGATACTACTAACAAGTCACTGATAGCACAGCATTTTACTTATTTATAACCATTTTAACTGGACCTCATGAAAGTTTATAGACATGCTAGTATTGTCTTCTGATCTTATAAAAAAAACATCTCATTGACTCATCTGCCTCTTGTTCTCAGCAAATCTTTCCTTTCACTCCCCTGGTACTTTTATAGATTCAAGTAACGAGAGTGGGCCGGCTGGGCTTTTGTCTGTAATGAAGGGCTTTATTATGATAGATTAGAGCTGTACCAATATGATTGTGAGGTCACAGACAACTGGCTATGGGAAAGACATCTACATGATCTAATTCCTCTAAATTCATGTTGTGTGTGTCCTTTATTGCTACCTAAAATATCACAACTGAATCAAGATTAAATAAATGCCAGCCTGTTCTGCGATGGGTAGGACTTTTCATTTTTGTGGGATCAACGTGCTATGCATATGGTATTTACCAGAAATCAATACTGAACCTAAAAAAATATCAGGGATACATGCAATGTGTTAAGTAAGCATTCAAATTTGAATTTTAATATTAATAGATTATAATTGGATTGTATGCTCTAAGAGAAACATGTACATTTAACACTCTGCTGTGATATATACATAGAAGCTTTTGAAAACTTCCACTGAATTGAATATTCTTATTTTGTATTCAAGTGCTTTCTTTATTACTTTTATGGGCTTTCAAGCTCAGTTGCCTGCTTGCTCTAGGAAATAGCAATGGCAGTTTAACCCAATCTAACACTAAATTTTATTCAAATTTTCTATGAATGTTATTAATTGCAGCTACTGGACTGTGCAACTCAACAGGTGTATTGAGGAATAAATTCCATTTTTTTCATAGGAAAAAAGATGACCTCTCAGATTAGAATGCAGTTAAGTATCTGTTTGAACTCTAAAACAACATTAACCCCTAGGCACCGTCGGTACCCAAATATGTGGCCTCTTGGCAGGTGGGCCTTGGTGCTCCTGGCACAGTTACTGGTGGATAATGGAAAGCGATCACGGTGGTTACATGATCATAAACCCCGTCCCACCTCTCGAAATCTGAAATCCCTTAAAGGTCCGGGAGGCGCTAGTGCAAAGGGGTTAAAAAAACATTAGAATGTGCACATTGGGGGTTCTGCTATTTTATGAGTGTGCAGGGGTCTAACAGTTGGGTATGAGCATACACAGAGGACGAAAGTAGTGAAGTGGTCAATGCACTGGGGTTAATATATAGGTCACATAGAAACTGCATTATAGCTAGCATGTGTAGGAAAAGAGGGGACAGGAAAGGGATAAAAAATGTTCTGTGTCATTCATTCTGTGCCCATTGAGAAGTTCTAATCTCTCTCCTTCTCTTGTAGTAAGGGGAAAGGGAGGGATCAGCAGAGTAAACAATACCATGTAATTACTATGGTGACCAATCACAGTGATCGCATGGTACCCAGCTGCTTGGATCGGCTGGGTACAGTGTCCCTGTGTACCCAGTCATATGATGACGGTTGGTAAACAGCGATCACCAAGCAGATAGTCCACCTGAGGTCTATTTATCCAGTGGCATTTATAAACATCACTGGGTAAATAAAGGACCACGGATCTGCTGCTGATAAGCATACAATAGTAGATAAGTGGTTAAAGTGAATCTGTGATGATAGAAATAATTGCTGGCTAAGGGGCTGCCATCCTGATCCTGAGTTTACTAATTAGTGAGTCCCTAACCCCACTATCCTGGAACAGGCATTTGGCCAGTTAAGTCTTCGACGTCTTGACTCCAACCCTGCATACTGTATATACTCTAGGTCAATTGCTCACAGATTATTGAAACCAACCTCAGGAGAAAAACCTTGCTGCATGCAACAGTAGAAACAAGTCTGGAAAGCTTGTTTCATATTTTCTCCCAAAATTTCTGCTATGGCTTTGTTTAACTTAGTAGTATTGGTAACTTAGCTGTGCAAGTTTGGTTTGTGTTGGTTTGCATTTTTTTGGTCCAATTAAAGGTTAAATGGGTTATAACAGTCAACAGATAAATGTATAACTATATTTAGTGCTCATTTATTGCTTATGGATGTATGTATTAAAGCAATACAAATGTATACTTAGCTATTTAATACAATTTCTTAGCTTGGCTTGGCTTATCAATTGTTGACTGTTCACAAAGTCATCAAGGGCAGTTTTCTAGGGGTTGATCCCATTGTTTGCATTCTCCTATTAGCTCCCCTATGTATCCCCTACTGGGGCCTCCTTTTCCACCTCCTATTACTGACTACTTTGTTCCTGTCGCTTCTGTTTATGCTCCACCTGTGTTACTAACTCTGCTCCACTTCTATGTCTACCTACTTTGAGCCCTTCACCACTACAGATCCTGGCAGGTGCACTAGAGTGTCCTTTATGCTATCAAGAGGATGACCTGATTGGCTTTTAAGCAAATCTATTAGATTAAAATGATAAGTGACATACACCTAAAACTGTCAGTAGGATCCATAGCTCTTCAGGGAAGTAAAGATCTGTGCCACTGCCGTATTACCATGACCATATTTGGGTAATCACCTTTCTTTACATTCCTTTGTCTGCAAAAATGGGCCTGGGGATAGAGCCCTGTGTAGGAAGCTGTTACATACCCCCTGTACACCAGCTCAGAGTCTTAATTACCGACAGTTTCCTAATCAGGGAACTGGTGATAATTCTTTAACACTTATGTCAAGATTGGTCCACTAGAGACCAAGAGACCAAAACAAAACTCCCACCTTAGCAGCAGCTAAAAGAACCTCCACACCACAGCAGAGGAAAACATCAATTATAAAATCAGTGCTAACTATTAATGTCCCTCGCAACCCTGGACACAAAATGTTCTTCCAGTGTTCTTCAACACCTTAATAGAATGGAATCCACACTGTCTTCACTGATCCGGAATCTTTAATAGTGCTCCACTCGACAGGACAATTTATCTTGAAAAGAGAAAAACTATATATGGTGTAGTATGTTTTAACTCCATATATGCACAAGCTACATTTTTATAATGTGCTTGCATTAAAAAATGAATAAAAAAATATCTCCTTGTATCCTTCTATATAACCCCTTACCCTCCAAATGATAAAAATCAGTCTTCCGTGTGACTCCAATTAACCTCTTCTCTTGTGAATTTTTATACTCTCTGGAAAATCTTTCTCACTCTCCTCTCAATCTCCCAATTGGTAACAGAAGCTCCCATAAAGAAAACATATATATATATATATATATATAGTGTAATACCATAGAAAATGCATTTAAAGGCGTGTATATTCCTGTCACGTACCTTGTAACAGAGCCTGACGTGTAGAAGGAGACCTCTCTTACAGCCCTGGCTCAGGGACCACTGGAGTTGCGACAGTGGCCACGAGAGTGCAGTGAGGTAGGCGAGCCTGCAGAATTCCTTGTTGACAATAAAAATGTGCAGCTGATGAGTCGCCAGACCAGGCTGGGTGGTGAGCAGCAGTTGGCAGCAGAAGCAGCAGGTGCGGATGCACAGCGGATGCAGGACAGCGTCACAAGGTACTGGATGGAGCAGGATGGAGAAGACTGGAGCAGGGTCAGATAAGCTGGGTCAATCACAGATAATCAGATATGGCATAAGTAGTAAGCAGAGATTGGTCAGTAGACAGGCAGAGGTTGGCAGCAGGCTATCAGGCAGAATAGCAGGTATAGCAAGGTTAAGGCAAACCGGGGTCAGGACTGGAGATAAGCAAGCGTAGTCAAGGAAGTCGGGTCAAACACAGGTAATCAGATGCAGATACAGGATCAGACTCAGGTAAAGCTGCAGATCAGACAGCAAGGCCATAGTGCATCTCTCATCTTTATATATGGCATTTGGCGCCAATGCTAAAATGGCGCCAAATACCAAATGCGTGTCCCTGGAATTGGGCCTTGGCCTCTGCCTCTGCCCGTCTGCTGCACTATGGCCAGCATGTCCCTGACAGTTCCTTTAAACCCAGAAATAAATCCACCATGTGTATTATGATCCACCAATCACTCCATGTACCTTACCAAATATCAAAATGTTCATGCACAACTAACCAATCCTCTCTGAGGAATGTTCTTCCTTCTCCAAAAATATGTATGAAAAAAACCTCAGAAAGCAAAAATAAAATATATAGTGTGATACTGCTTTAAGACTCCAAAACGTGCAACAGTGCCATATCCAGTCACATTTAGCATGCAGAATCATATACTGACTTATTACCGCTGTGCAAAGTGTTGCCAAGTCCACTAGTCACCATGTGGTCACTCTATGCACCTTACCAAATATTGGTATGTAAGTGCTCATTTTCCACCAAATTCTTGTCAACAGCACTCCTCCTGGCTCTCCATTCCTTAATGTCAGGAGTCCCCCATGCAAAGTTATCAAAAGGGCCAATAGGGCAGCAATATTACTTAAAATCCAGTATTTATTAAACACTAATACTTACAAATAAACAATTGTTAAAAGTCTGCAATCCTCACTCAAAATGTAATCTGTAGCACTTCTGGTGTGCATGATGACGTTACTTCCGGCATCTGACGTCACTTCCAATGTATTTCATCCAATAACATCCTGGAAGAAGTCTATTGGATGAAACACATTGGAAGTCCCTTTACCATGTGATCAGTTGTGTCCAATCACAGCTGTAAACAACTTGCAGGTTATTGGCAGAGAAGAGCCAGTGTGAAAGGGAACATCTACACTGATAATCAGCATATTGATCATCAGTGCAGCCCCAACAGTGTCCATCAGTGCTGGCAATCAGTGCCCATCGGCTCTGCCAATCAGTACCCATCAGTGCTGTCTATCAGTGCCTCCTCATCAGAGCCACCTATGAGTGCTGCTTATCAGTGCACATCAGTGCCAACTATCAGTGCTCTTCAGTGCTGCCTATTAACCAGTGGAGATCCGCGCTATAGACGAAAGACGTCTACAGCGCGGATCTGAATCTCCGGGACGACGTCTATTGACGTCCGCCCCTTAACACGCCCCCTGCGCGCTCTCACGAGCGGCGGCGGCGCGCGCGCGCCGCCGCCGCACGATGCGTGGGCGTGCCCGCGGGTCGGGCGGACTCGATGTCCGCTCCTGACCCGCGATCGCCTTAGAGAGCTGTAGAACGGGGAACCGCCGATGTAAACACGGCGGTTCCCCGTTCTGTGAGAGGGGGACAAGCAGATCGACTGATCCCTGTCACTGGGATCAGTGAGATCTGTTATGTCCCGGCCAGCCCCGCCCCCCCACAGTTAGAACACACCCAGGGAACATATTTAACCCCTTCACTGCCCCCTTCAGGTTAACCCCTTCACTGCCAATGACATTTACACAGTAATCAGTGGACATTTAAATTTCTGATCGCTGAATAAATGTCATTGGTCCCAAAAAAGTGTCAAAAATGTCCGACATGTCCCCCCCAATATCGCAGTCCCAATAAAAATCGCAGATCGCCGCCATTACCAGTAAAAAAAAAAATAATAATAAAAACGCCATAAATCAATTCCCATAGTTTGTAGACGCGATAACTTTTGCGCAAACCAATCAATAAATGCCGAGTGCGATTTTTTTTACCAAAAATATGTAGAAGAATATAAATCGGCCAAAACCGATGAATAATTGTTTGTTTTATTTTTTTTTTTTGGATATTTATTAGAGCAAAAAGTAAAAAATATTGTTATTTTTTCAAAATCGTTGCTCTTTGTTTGTTTATGGCGCAAAAAATAAAAACCGCAGAGGTGATCAAATACCACCAAAAGAAAGCTCTATTTGTGGGAAAAAAAGGACATCAATTTTATTTGGGTACAACGTCGCACGACCGCGCAATTGTCATTCAAAATGCAACAGCGCTGAAACCTGAAAATTGGTCTGGGCAGGAGGGGGGTTTAAGTGCCCAGTAAGGAAGTGGTTAATGCCCATCAGTGCCACCTATCAGTGCCCATCAGTGCAGCCTCATCAGTGCCCACTAGTGCCTCCTCATCAGTGCCCATCAGTGCCTCCTCATCAATGCCCATTAGTGTAGCCTTTTAGTGCCAATCAGTGCAGCCTCATCAGCGCACATCAGTAAAAGAG
>BLSH010082895.1:350786-368751 GCA_018402905.1 Glandirana rugosa
CCCCCCCTATTAGCTGCCTCTAAGCTGCACCCCCCCCCCCCCATAATCAGAATCTTATAACTCCTAACAATCAAATACCTTCCCACATACTTTTCCTCATCCCGACAGTAGTGACGGTAGTAAGAACTACTTGAATTTGCTGCAATGTTACCGACACTGGCAAAAATACTTGCCTGATATAGGTGCAGGTAGTTCTTAAGTGAACTACTGCCAAAAATCTGTCCTTAGTGTTATTATGAATTCCCCTGATGGTGTTGTTAGTCCCAGCAAAAGCACACTATATTTCTGGCACGATTATTCTTCTGTACATGCAGCATGTTTAATTGGAGAAAACATGGGGAAATGTGCATGCATTGCAGAAATTTGCAACATGAATACACATATTGTTAACCACCTCAGCCTCAGGCCATTTTTTGCAATACGGCACTGCGTCACTTTAACTGACAATTGCACGGTCATGCAACGCTGTACCCAAATAAAACTGATGTCCTTTTTTCCCACAAATAGAGTTTTCTATTGGTGGTATTTTATCACCTCTGCTGTTTTTATTTTTTGTGCTATAAACAAAAAAAGAGCGACAATTTTGATAAAAAAAAAATGTATCTGCTATAATACATATCCCCAAAAAATTAAAAAAAATGAATTTATTCATCAGTTTAGGCCGATATATATTCCTCTACATATTTTTGGTAAAAAAAATTGTAATAGGTGTATATTGATTGGTTTGCACAAAAGTTATCACGTCTACAAACTATGGCATAGATTTAGGGACTTTTATTTTTTTTATTGTTTTTACTGGTAATGGCGGCGATCTGTGATTTTTAGAGATACTGCATCATTGCAGTGGACAAATCTGACCCCAAATGACACTTTTTTGGGATCAGTGACATTATTACATTGATCAGGGCTATAAAAATGCACTGATCTATGTATAAATGACACTGGCAGGGAAGGGGTTAACACTATGGGCAATCAAGGGGTTAACTGAGTTCCCTGGGTGTGTTCTAACTGTAGGGGGGATTCGCTGCTTGGAACACCACAGAGATCGCTGTTCCCAATCACTGGGAACAGCAGATCTCTGAGATGTCCCTTGTCAGAACAGGGATCTGCCTTGTTTACATAGGCAGATCTCTGTTCTGCCTCTGTATACCTCGATCGCACGCATGGACCGACATACACCTACGGCGATTCGCGCTACCGAGTCACCTTGCCACAGTATAACTGCGACGGGTGGTCGGTTAGTAGTTAAGCAATATTTGTTCTTCTTATATAATATTTTTTTAACATGTTAGTGTTATTTTAATAAGGGTGGTTTGTCCTACATTCACCTATGAATACTAGTACTAAAAGTATGCCTTATGTGAATAATTAAGCACTTTTGATTCCAAAATACTTAAAAAAAAGTTTGAAAGATACATAACAGCGATATAATTATCATTGCTGAGTTGCATGGAATGCCACACAAATAAAAAGGCAACTGCTCACTGCCGGGCTAATAAATAGTGCCAACTTATCCATGCCAAAGAAGATAATATAAAAGCCTCTTCTGTTACATGGACCATAGCTTAATTACGTGTGACCTTTAGCTATTCTCTCCTGATATCTCTAGTGCATAGTAACCCCTCCTGACACTACAAGGCATTAAACAATGAAAAGGGGCTTTTCTTCAGAGATCTGAGATGTAGGAAAGCAATTGTGGTATTTCCCCCTTGATATTGGATTGAAATGTTCCTCTCAGAAAGGACCATTGTTTAGACATGGGGATTAACACAAGTAATATATCTGCTTTTACATCCACTTTGGAGCCCAATGTAATTCAAATCAGTCATTTGTAAATACAATTTTAATTGTAAATTCCAGAGCAATGCCAAATGCCATGCCGTTTTCACAAATATTGTATTAATTAATATTGTACAAAAGATGTAACTATACATATTTTGATGGCTCCAGCAAACTCTATGCACGTTTTATTTTCTCAAAAATAATATACACATTACATGCTGCATATAAAAATAAAAGGGACCTCAAATGTTGAATTCACATTTCATACAGGTCAAGCTGGCCAGGAAAAGTGACAGTTGGGATAAACCATATAACACATCCAGGTTATTTATCTTCAGCTTTTGTTTATATGGATTAAACCTTTGTTCTGAAAAAAAAACAAAACTATTTTACAGGGAGAAAAAATAAACATACAAAAAAAACAAAAAAAAAAAATGCTGTGGCAATGCAAACGGCAGACTGCATTATATATACATACAGTATATCACAAAAGTGAGTACATCCCTCACATTTTTGTAAATGTTTTGTTATATCTTTTCATGTGACAACACTGAAGAAATTACACTTTGCTACAATGTAAAGTAGTGAGTGTACAGCTTGTATAACAGTGTAAATTTGCTGTCCCCTCAAAATAATTTAACACACAGCCATTAATGTTTAAACTGCTGGCAACAAAAGTGAGCACACCCCTAAGTGAAAATGTCCAAATTGGGCCCAAAGTGTCAATATTTTGTGTGGCCATCATTATTTTTAGCACTGCCGTAAACCTCTTGGGCATGGAGTTCACCAGAGCTTCACAGGTTGCCACTGGAGTCCTCTTCCACTCCTCCATGACGAGATCACGGAGCTGGTGAATGTTAGAGACCTTGCGCTCCTCCACCTTCTGTTTGAGGATGCTCCACAGATGCTCAATAGGGTTTAGGTCTGGAGACATGCCTGGCCAGGCTTTAGCAAGGAAATGGTTGTCTTGTTGGCGTGTTTGGGGCCGTTATCATGTTGGAATACTGCCCTGCGGCGCAGTCTCTGTAGCGAGGGGATCGTACTCTGCTTCAGTATGTCACAGTACATGTTGGCATTCATGGTTCCCTCAATGAACTGTAAATCCCCAGTGCCAGCAGCACTCATGCAGCCCCAGACCATGACATTCCCAGCACAATGCTTGACTGTAGGCAAGACACCCTTGTCTGTGTACTCCTCACCTGGTTGCCCCCACGCACGCTTGACACCATCTGAACCAAGTAAGTTTATCTTGGTCTCATCAGACCACAGGACATGGTTCCAGTAATCCATGTCCTTAGTCTGCTTGTCTTCAGCAAACTGTTTGCAGGCTTTCTTGTGAATCATATTTAGAAGAGGCTTCCTTCTGGGATGACAGCCATGCAGACCAATTCGATGCAATGTGCGGCATATGGTCTGAGCACTGACAGGCTGACCCCCCCACCCCTTCAACCTCTGCAGCAATGCTGGCAGCACTCATACGTCTATTTCCCAAAGACAACCTCTGGATATGACGCTGAGCACGTGCACTCAACCTCTTTGGTCGACCATGGTGAGACCTATTCTGAGTGGAACATGTCCTTTTAAACTACTGTATGGTCTTGGCCACCGTGCTGCAGCTCAGTTTCGGGGTCTTAGAAATCTTCTTATAGCCTAGGCCAACTTTATGAGGAGCAACAATTCTTTTTTTCAGATCCTCAGGGAGTTCTTTGCCATGAGGTGCCATGTTGAACTTCCAGTGACCAGTATGAGAGAGTGAGAGCGATAACACCAAATTTAACACACCCGCTCCCTATTCACACCTGAGACCTTGTAACACTAACGAGTCACATGACACTGTGGAGGGAAAATGGCTAATTGGGCCCAATTTGGACATTTTTACTTAGGAGTGTACTCACTTTTGTTGCCAGTGGTTTAGACATTAATGACTGTGTGTTGAGTTATTTTGAGGGGACAGCAAATTTACACTGTTATACAAGCTGTACACTGACTACTTTACATTGTATCAAAGTGTCATTTCTTCAGTGTTTTCACATGAAAAGATAGAATAAAATATTTACAAAAATGGTAGGGGTGTACTCAGTTTTGTGAGATACTGTATATATATATATATATATATATATATATATATATACATATATAGTGACATTATGTGAGGCGATCGATGGACGCTATGTGTAGACTTGCATGAGTTCATTTGAAATGGACTAAGGTGGAATCCGGTCCGGGTTTTTCCAGCCACCTTGGCAGAGTTGGTCTCCGGACCAGATTTTGTGATCCACTGGAGTCCACCATCAGGTGGTTTATATAACCAGGAAGAGAGGAAAGTTTTGCTCTGGCCTGGGACTCAGGAGCCATCAGCCTGAGAGAGCTGAGGTATGGAAGTTTGCTTATGGACTGAAACAAAAGGTTTGCACTGTCTATGTTTTGTGGGCATCTGGGAGAAGCCCTACACCGCTCAGTTATGAAAACAGAAATGTTTAGCTAGTGCCTTAATGGCGAGGATTTATATTCTGTTTTGTTTATTTTGATTTCTACATGCAACCTTTTAAGTAAACCTGGCTATAAGTTAGATTTTAAGGAAAACAGCAGTTTGGACTGCCCTTTTCCAGTGAAGGTGATCCCATTTGATGTAACCCCCCCACACGTGATGAACTCGGCAGACATCTTCCTGAACAAGTGGAAAGATGGAGGATGTATTAAAAGCCCTGTTGCAGACCACTGCAGCCCAGCAAGAGAACAATCGCCAGCAACAGGAGACCAATCGCCAGCAGCAGGAAACAAATGACCAAGTCGCACAGGCCATTGCAGCACAGCAGGAAGCAAACCACCAGGCCGTGACAGCCCAGCAGGAGGCCCTGGTGGAGTTAAAGAAAGAGGCCCGCAAATCCTTTACCGGTGGAACAGAAAATGGTGCGCGCCAGCTATTTCCTGCAGAAGATGACACCTGCAGATGATGTGGAAGCGTACCTAGCAACTTTTGTTGCTGTTCTAGAAGGATGGCAAAAAGAGCAATGGGCGGGACTGCTAGCGCCTTTTCTGACAGAAAAACCCCATAAAGCATATTATGAGCTGGAATCAGAGGCTGCCTAGGATTATGAGACATTGAAAGCCGAGATGGTTGCATGCATGGGCATCACCATTGCAATCCGGGCTCAATGGGTGCAGCACTGGTCATACAGTACTGACAATCCACCCTGCTCCCAAATATTTGATTTGATACGCCTCACCAAGAAATGGTTGCAGTCAGAGACTTTGTTGGGCCCTAAGATTGTGGAGCGTGTGGTCATGGACCATTATTTACAGATGCTCCCTGCCACTTTGATGAAGTGGGTCAGCCATGGGGACCCTAAGATTGCAAACCAGCTGGTGGACCTGGTGGAGAGATATACGGTGGCCGAGGACTTGTTGAACCCATCTGTGCCCCGCTCCAACGTCTCTAGGGGAGAAAAATCGCCCAGAAGATCCGGTAAGACTGTTCCAGGTTTCAAGGGCGTGGGAAGAACTTACAAGTCTGTTGCCACAGATAATGAGACTATGGGCTCAGGACCAGGAGACTGGCCAAATAGGTCAGGAAGGTCTCTGAGGCGGTTTAGAGGACTAGGTACAGAACATATAAAATGTTATCGTTGCCTTGCGTTGGGTTATATTGCTGCTAACTGTTCCCTAAGTGATGATCCAAGGGAATTTGATAATGCTTACTTAAAAAACGCATGTCTCTTTTTGCACAGTTAACATGTACTGCAACATGTCAGGAATGCATGGAAAAGCAAATGTGTGTAATTTCAGTTGATGGAAAGCCAGTCACAGCTCTGCTAAATTCTGGTAGTGTGGTGACCTTAGTCAAAGCTAATTATGTAAATCCCACAAAGTTACACCCTAGCACTATTGGGGTTTTTTGCCTACATGGTGACACATGTGATTACCAAACTTCTGTGGTTGAGATTGATACCCCTTGGGGCATGGTGACACATTCAGTGGGGGTGGTACCCTCACTGCTTCATGAGGTCTTAGTGGGGAGAGGTTTTCCACACTTTTGGAGTTTATGGGAAAACAAAAGGAGTTGGGAGGACAGAGCTCCCCCTGCTGGGAAAACACGGGAACTCACTCTGGACCCTTTTGATTGCAAAATTGAAAAGGAAACTGTGGGTGTGTACAATGGAGGCGTAGGTCCTTTTCCTCTTTCTGTAATGGCTGGGGACCAGGAGGAGCTGGAATCCAGTCCCCAGCTGGAGGTTAATAAACAAGAAAGAATATCTGACTCTATTAGTGAGAGTGGACAGAATATGGTGCCTGACTTAGAAGTCAGAAAAGATGATTTTTGTACAGAACAACTAAAAGACGCCACACTCAATAGAGCCAGAGAAAACATTAAAATGGTAGATGGGAAACCTGTTGAACCTAATATAGGGGTGTCTTTTCCATAAATGGCTCTTAAAAATAACTTGCTGTATCAGGTGGTAAAGCAAGGGGAGGAGGAGGTAGAGCAGCTTGTGATTCACAAACCCTATCACCGGATGGCATTAGATTTGGCCCATGATCATATAATGGGGGGACATCTGGGCATCGAGAAGACCAGGGAGAGAATAACCCACAGTTTTTTTTTTTGCCTGGGTTATATGCAGATGTCAAAGAATATTGTGGGTCATGCCCAGAGTGTCAGTATTCTGCACCATCGCCCCATTTTTGCAGTCCGCTGGTACCATTACCAATCATTGAAGTGTCTTTTGAAAGGATTGGCGTGGATCTGGTGGGACCAGTAGTAAAGTCTGCTCGAGGCCATCAGCACATACTGGTAATACTAGACTATGCCACGCTATATCCTGAAGCCATTCCCTTGCGTAATACCTCAGCTAAAACTATTGCCAAAGAGCTTGTCCAGGTATTTAGTCGTGTAGGTATTCCAAAAGAAATATTGACAGATCAAGACAGCCCCTTTATGTCCCAAGTCACTAAAGAATTGTGTAAGTTGTTCAAAATCTCCCATCTACATACCTCTGTCTACCACACGCAAACTGCGGTCTTGTGGAGAGATTTAACAAAACCCTCAAAAGCATGTTAAAAAGGGTGGTGGACAAAGATGGGAGAAATTGGGATTTTTTGCTGCCGTACCTCATGTTTGCCATACGGGAGGTACCTCAGGCATCTACAGGTTACTCCCCTTTTGAACTACTGTATGGAAGGGAGAGACCACACCTTATATAAGCATCATTGAGCATATCTCACTGATGCAAGATAGAATTGCTGCTGTCATGCCGCTTGTATGGGAACATATGGAGCAAGGAGGCCCAGAGAAGGGTTTATAATTGGGGTGCCAAGACCCGGGTCTTCAGATCTGGTGATAGAGTGCTGGTACTAGTCCCCACTGTTGAGAGTAAATTCCTAGCAAATTGGCAAGGTCCCTTTTAAATTATGGAAAGAGTTTAGGAGGTAAACTACAAAGTTTACCAGCCAGGGAAAAGGAAAACCAAGCAACTGTATCACGTTAATCTCTTGAAACCTTGGAAGGATAGAGAGACTTTACTGGCAATGCCAGCCCCCCAAAAAGACATGGCCTCCATGGCTCTTGAAGTACCCATAACTGAAACCTTGTCAGTGGCTCAACAGAAGGATTTTAAAGAATTTGTGAATAAGAACAGAGACTTTTTCTCTCACCTGCACAGACTGACCACAGTTATACAGCATGACATAATTACGGAACCAAAGCCCTAAGCTTTGACGTAAAGCCCTATAGAATACCCCAGGCCAGTCCCAAAGCCTGGGATCACAGGATACTACAGGCGATTCCCAATTTTGCCACCATTGCAGCCCCGCTGACAAATCTGATGAAGGGTCCATCATGATCAAGTGGAATCTAGAGGCAGAGAAGGCATTTCAAATGTTGAAGCAAGCCCTTTGTGCACACCTTGTGCTCGTTAACCCAGATTTCACAAAGGAATTTGTGGTACAGACGGATGCCTCTGATGTGGGACTGGGTACTGTACTGTCCCAGGTCAGAGACAGGGAGGAGCACCCAGTGGTCTATGTTCGCAGAAGGCTCAACAGACATAAGAAAAACTATGCCATTGTTGAGAAGGAAAGTTTAGTCATTAAATTGGCCTTAGATGCCCTGAAATAATACCTATTGAGAAGATCATTCAAATTGGTCACTGACCATGCCCCTCTTAAGTGAATGTGTGATAACAAGGAGAAAAACAGTCGGGTAACAAGGCGGTTCATCGCTCTGCAAGCATTAAACTTCACAGTGGAGCATAGAGCAGGTAAACTCCAGAATAATGCAGATGCCCTTTCCCAGTTCCACTGTCTAGTTGGGACAGTTGCTCAGCCACAGGGGCTTGAGCAGAGGGTGGGATATTTGACGTTATGCGGGGGGGAGGTGATCAATGGACACTATTTGTGGCCTTGCATGCATTCATTTGGAGTGGACTAAGGTGAAATCCGGTCCGGGTTTTACCAGCCACCTTGGCAGGGTTGTTTCCAGACCAGATTTTGTGGTCCACTGGAGTCCACTATCAGGTGATTTAAATAAGCAGCAAGAGAGGAAAGTTTTGCTCTGGCCTGGGACTCAGGAGCCATTAGCCTAAGAGAGCTGATGTATGGGACTGAGACAAAAGATTTCAACTGTCTATGTTTTCTGGGTGTCTGGGAGAAGCCCTACACCACTCAGTTAGGAAAACTGAAATGTTTAGCTAGTGCCTGGATGGCGAGGATTTATTTTATGTTTTGTTTATTTTGATTTCTACCTTTTAAATAAACCTGGCTACAAGTCAGATTTTAAGGAAAACTGCTGTTTGGACTGCCTTTTTCCAGGGAAGTTGATCACCATTGAGCTCACCTCCCACGATATATATAAATATATATATATATATATATATATACTGTATATACATTTGTTTTTTGTTCTTTTTGCTGCATAATTTGATTTTATTATACAAATTAGTCATAAAGCTAGATTCACACTACAGCATTCTGTAGTTTGATTTTTTTTTAAAATGTATTATCACCACGCTGTACTGCAGTTACTGTGCATTTGCTGTATTCTTGTTAGTTTTGCAGCATTTATTGTCATGAACATTAGAATCACAGAAAAAAAGAAAGAAATGCAGAAAAATGCAGTAAAGTATACACGTACATTAAAGACACATGACAAATTGCTTTTTTTTTTTTTTTTTTAGAATGTGTGAATTCAGCCAAAAAGAGTTAATGTAAATATATAGCGGAAATGATTAGGGACAAGTGAAGATAAACAACATGGGAGTATATTGGAAAGGCTTCAGGGGTGCAGCAGAAGCCTACAGGTGTGCCAAACACATTACATTGTATTTTGCAAAATGACAGTGTGTTGTAATTTACATAGGCCCCTTGTCTTCCCGGACCATTTTTATAATAAGGTAGACTATGCTTTTAAGCCTCTATCAGTTTTTTGTTGTTTTTCTTTCACCAAGACAGAAAGTGATAGGAAATCCAAACTTTAGAGTTGTCACCATAACAAGAGATGAGAATAAAGGCAAATAACATAATGATAATAAAGGCACATAGTCTGTGCACTTTGCAAGTGCAGTTGCAATGTGCAAAGTTCAGCTGTTCCAGAGCTTAGTATATGAAGTGAAGCTTCACTTTGCAAAGAATATCAAACCACATGCAAGGAAAATAAAAAAAAATGCATTTTTGCTTGCACATGATTGGATGATGAAAGTCAGGAGAGCTCGTCCTCATTTACTAAGCTCTGGAGCAACTGAACTTTGCAAAGTGTAACTGCACTTGCAAAGTGCACATTCTATTTTACCTATAGTAAATCCATCAATAAATATTTTAATGGAGATACCTGTTCTGAAAGAACAGCTCCCTTCACTTTTTAGAGTTTTTCTCTTACCTCGTGTTGCTCCAAGACAGTAAGGGAAATTTTAAATATTTTTAGCCAGTTAAATAATAATATTTCATGTTGGTATTTCATATTTACAATTTCCAGCTAGAATTTGAAGCGCTGGACAATTTTTCACTTGTTTTCCAGATTAATGTTTACTGCCTTGATGCCCTATTCTTTTCACAGCCCAAGTGGCTTGGATTCACATGCAACTGAAGAAGTTTGAGGAGTGATCATTGCCCTGTACTCTCCTTGCGCCCAAGGTCAAATGTTACACCAGCTATCCTGCTGCCAGTGGCAACTCGCTAGCTACAGCAGAGAGAACTCTTACATACTCCAACAGCATTGCTTTCTCTGGCTGAAACAGCGACTTGTCAAAGACTTGGTACTGCTAAGTGCTGCTGGGTACCATTTAAATTATCAGCACCCTTGGATTGGTGAGATACTGGTGGCTCAACAATAAGGGGTGGGTGGCACCAGATCTATTTAAAACATATGTTTTGTTTATATTTTCATAAACTAAGGATGCACAATTTGAAACTTGCAATTTACAGTGGGCTGGACTACAGTGGGCTGAGTCCAGTGTGTTTGCTTAAATGCTTTAATGTTTGACAGTGTAAATAAGACTTAATTATCTGCTAATACTGTGTTTCATGTTTGAGAACACATCCATAGTTCACCTGTAATTTCTGACTTAAGATATTCATTTTGTAACATTTTATATAAATTCCAGTATATACTTCTAAACTCAATGGAAAGTCCACCATTGATTATTTGGTAATATACAGTAGTAATGAAGTGTTGCTAATGTTAGCTTAAAGGAAACCTCAAGGTTTATGACAATGATGGCACTTGAAAAGTATACATTTACAGGAAATATCAAAGCAGCCCCATAGTAATTCTAAATCTTCAAAACTAGAATGTATGCATTATTATTAGTATTTTGTTACTGTGGCATTCCAACAAAGATTAAGCCATAGGTATTGAGTAAAATGTTATGTTAGTATGCTATTTATCAGTGGTGGCTGGTAGCATTGAAGTGTAGGGATAGGAGAATTGGCCCATATTCAATTTGTGGGGGGGAGGGGGTCAGTCAAATCCTGTTTGAATTTTACAAAACCCAAATGTAAAGGCCATTCTCATTGTAGTCTTTGGGGAAAAAACTTGAAACTTGGATATTCTCAAGGCTAATAGGCATGTTGTTGTCAAAAAAAGGCCATGGGGAACTGGGAATTATCATAGGGTACATTTAGCAAAGCAAAAAAAAATGTCCTCTCAATTTACAAGCATTCGTTTTCCATACCAAGACTTTGTTTCTTTCAACGTGAACTATTTCCAAAATAGCAAGCCACATACATGGTTTTGACAGCTTCAGTAACACCAGTCTATACATTTGTATCTTTATACTCCAGCCATGTGGTAATCTATTATGGCCTCATAGGGTGACAGTCCAGACCTGAAAGGACTTACTTTAAAACTGATCCTAAAGTGGTTGCCAAAAGAAGGAGAGTTGCTGTGGTGCTTCATATTACAATCACACCATAACTGTTCCTAGGCATCCCAAGCTTCCCAGGCTTCAAGGGCCTCAAACCCTGTCATGTACATTCCTCCTAAGTGAAAACAACTACTGCTCCAGAACTACACTGAATCATGACTTTTTCTGGTGCCTCGTCCCTTCCCATATATAGACTAGGGGCAGGTCTTCCATGCCAAAAAGACATGACAAACGCAAGAGTACAGTATCTCATTTTGTTATTTGCTGTCTGTTTATAATCCTGACCCCACCTGCCTCTCCTCTTCAGTATTTCAGAAATGACAACGCATAAATAAATGAATAAATAAATATTCAATATATACTGTATATATATCTATATTGCTATTGTTATTGCTGCTATTGTTATTGCTGCTGTGAAAGAAGGATAGGTAATTATATTCTCTATTTTGTGGGGTTGTTTTTTCTAATGGTGGGAGCTGCTTAGGGAATGTCTTGTGGCTTTCCTTTTCCTATTTTTTTGTAGTACCTCAAAGTGGCCCAATATTTCTTTGTCTGGATTATATATGGAGCACAAGATCCTTGTTCCCCAGTAGTATGTACTGTTTACTATGTGAATTCATATATGCACTCTATATTGTGATTATAATGATACGTACTGTACCTTTCCTATCATCAGCACCTTAAGGGTCTCTTGAAGAAGCAATTTGAAAAATGCACTGAGATACTGCATCCCTTGATGTCCCACTCTTTTACAATTTTGAAGTTTTCCTGCTGCGCATATTCATATGCTTACATAACTAATTTACTATATATGTAATTATGCAGTGAGTGTGACTCTGAATGTAAATATATTTTAAGCTCTAGTTTGATTTTAATATTTCAATACAATAAAACATATGACATTTGAATACTGTAGCCATTCATGTCCATTCCTGAGGTTGTAAGCTCCTCAAAAGTCCCACATTTCTCTATTTGTTTTTTTTTTACATTCTCTTTAGCAGGGCTTTATTTCTTAGAAAATAGGTACAGGAACTCAACCATGACCCTCCAAACCCCCACAACCCGACATCGACATCTCACTTTCAACCCCCTTCAGCTCTGAACTTTACATGCAACCCCCCTCCACTGCCCCAATTTCTCCCCGCTTCCTTGAAAGCTCCACCATCTTACACATATCTTACTTTTGTTGTTGTATTAAGCTGAAGCACCCAGTTGGGTCTAGTACCTCCCTGCACACTGTAGTTGGCTCTGCCTCTCTCACTTGCAGGGAGATCATCTAGTAGGGGTGTTGGCATCTGCACTGCACCCTGGGCACCTGCATCTTCCTTGTCCCCATCCTTCAGTCAGTTGGAGCCGCTCAGGATTTTTAGATCTGTGGGAGCCTTTGTTAGATAAGCTGTCACTTGTAAACACAGAAGCCAGACTTCTGTGTTTACAAGAGGTAGAGGTGAGCAGGGAGCAGAGGGCTTGAGCCAAAGGTGGTGGAACTGAGTTCCACCAAGTTCCAGCTGAAAAAAAGCCCTGCTCTTTAGAGACATGGTGCCCTTGATACCAATTCATGCCAATCTTTATAAATATATTCTTCTGATCCAACACCACTCCCGACCAAACCCCTGTTTCTGTTTAGGTGCCAGGAGTGTGTTACGCTCCTGTTCCATGGCAGCCGCTGATCTCATTCCAGCATCCTGGTTTGGCAGAGCTGCACTCTCCCTGTCTGACTGCCCCCCTGCAGGTTTATTGATGTAGACACTGCCTCTGGATGGAGTCCAAATCAGTTTTAATCCTGTCAAGCCCTTAGTGTTATGCTTGGGATAGAGTTTGCAATATGTGCTTCAAGGTCCCCGTTTACCTGTCTTGTTCCCGTGCCTTGACCTTTAACTTTGCCCGATCTCACCTTAACAGCTAGCTCAGATTTCCTTGCTATCAACCTTGGATTGGACTTTGGACTGCTCTTGGAACTCTGCTTGCCTCTTGATCACGGATTTGACCCTGACTACTCTCTGAACATTACCTGCCCTTAATCTGATTCTGGGCTGCCTTTAGAATGCTCTGCCTGTCTGCCAACCAAAAGTACCTGTTTGCTGTGCTGAGCTTGTGCCTACCCCCGTGTGGTGTAAAAGACCTGTAGGAAACTGAGTACTGGTAGGCCTGCTTGCCTTATTGAAAAGGGGGCTGCTATAAGTGAAGTACACAGCTAGCTATAGTGCCTGACCACCTTTGATAGGGGTAGGCTTGACCTTAGGACTAGGTTTACAGTTTTGGTTTACAGATATGTAGTTGTTTTACTATATCGCTGTTAACTTTTTTTGTCCAGTGGAGATGTAAGTGAAACACAATTGGCACTAAAAAAAAAAAAAAAAAATATTTCTTGGAACCACTAATCAAAAAATGATCTTCTGGTAAGTTAATCGTTGATAGATATCACATTCGAAAAATAGTCAAATGGCCCCACCAAATTGTTTTCTAAGCCTTGTTGTCTGTATATATTCTATACTATATATTATAATATATACTATATATTATACTCACGTCATTATTAAGTTCATTATTTTTGCTAGCTTTGACATGTTTTATTCTCTACTCACTATGTTTAATCAGTGAGCTATCAATACAATGGACATCCCTTTAATATTAAACCAAACATGAAATCAGTTTCATATCTCAGAATGTTTCTCTGACTGTCAAGTATTAAAAAGGGAACCATCAAAGGCTGTGATTTCATGCTGAGTGAGTGTGGTCTGTATGTGAAATATGTTTACATGTAAAGAAAGACCCACCATGGCAATGACTTTATTATTACTGTTTCTTAACCATTGGACTGTGAACTGCCTGGAGACTGACTACCAACAGACCATAGCCACCTAAGCAGGTCTAGTTATAAAATGAATTATTAATATTATTCCTTCATTTTAAAAATAATTATATTCAAAATGGATTTTAGCAAAACATTATATTCTGTATCAGTGTCAATAAACAAAAAAGTTGGCTGCTCTACCAGGCAAAGTACTGTTCTCTAAAAATATCTGAATATTATCATGTATTTTAACTAGCACACTTACATCGTACAAATGATTATAATGAAGCGCATTCTACTACAAAAAAGCTCCCGCATCACATTTTCTTGACATGAAGAAAGTTTGCAAACCATTGCTTTCACTGAACAATACAGCTAGGTCTATGCGCTTTATGGAACTTCTTGTTGCAGCTTTTAAACCATTGCTTTCACTTACTGACTTTTTATTTTATTGAACTACTTGGGAGAGGTTCAGCATATTGCAAAGAAAAAAAAAAAACTGGTGTGGCACATCTTTTAAAATAACATTTTCATTTGTACAACTTACATATTCATGTGATAGGATATTCATGTGATGGGAAATGAAAAAACATCTCATAACCAAATCCATAAACATGTTATTTTCAGTGTTAAGTGCCAATTACGTTAAGCAGGTTGTAAAGTATGAAAATGATATGATTACTTGGGATTCTCCTCATCTGCCTTGATATAGTTTTGAGATGAATACTTAGTTCTCTTCATCAGGTATCTTTCATATCTGATGAGAAGGCTTGAGTACTCTCAAAAGCTTTCAATTATAATCAATTTAGCTACTTAATAAAGATCATCATTTTAATTTCAGTATTGAAATATGATTATCTATGTCTCTAATTGTCTATCTATCTATCTATCTATCTATCTATCTATCTATCTATCTATCTATCTATCTATCTATCTTATCTATCTGTAATTCCTTTTCGGTACATTATGATCACAATGAGCCACCCAATACAGACCCTGCAGATACACTGTAATTGTGTGCTGCTAAATATATATCATGTTTTCAAGACTTATCTATTTTTGTTGGTTTTGATGTAAAATGGCTTGTGGGAAGGGGTGCTTGCTGCTTCAAAATGCTCACGCTAAAATTTCTCTGTGATGTGGTCTGGTTGGTGAAAATCAGTGCATCTCTATCCTAACAGATTGACACACAAAAACTGAGCTATATTCAGCTTCAAGCCTAACCTGAACCATAACTTTTTTTTTTGTACAGAGTGAAGAAGGCATTGGGGTTTCCTCCTGGGAAATTTTTCCTCAGTTCCTATCAGAAAGAGAAAAGTTAAGTTTTTTGACTGGGGACATACTGTAGATTGCAACAAAACACTTATTTTAGAAAAATGATTAAAGGTTATTACAAATTTACAGAAGTATTTGCTATTCCCAACCCTATCCAAAGCAAAAAAAAGTCTCAACTAGAGTATAGCCTTATGGCAAAGAGCATTGGACCATAGTTATTTTAGAAATTCTGGCATTGTAGTCAATTTATCACTTTTGCAATTTTATTATTAGGTTTGATTGCCTATGTTACTGCTGGTTGTCTGATGAAACCACAGAATACTGGTACTTATTACCAGGGATAGTGTAAGAAAAGTCCAGTACGTATCGAAACAAGAAGATGCACGTGGCCATAATTCTGAGTAAAGACTCCATGCAAAACCGGTACTATCACACACATGCAAACATAGTATTGCTAAGTGGTGCTTGTGCATACACACATGCGTGCCTGACACTGGCATTGGCGCCACATGGACTAATTAAGCTGGATTGTGACATAAACAGATTGCTGAGTGGTCTTCAGCAAGTTTGTGCTTTACCTGTGCCCTAACCTGCTGTATTTGCCTTCCTGTGCATGACCTGCCTTGCTTCTGACCTATTTTTGGATTCCTGCCTAACTGTTGTGATCTCAGCTTGTACCCTGACACTGTTTTCTGCCTCAATTCCTGTACCATGCGGCCTGGCTGTGAATCAACCCCAGCTTGTATCCTGACTCTGCCTGATGTTCCTTTACCTGTTGATGACCTTTTGGATTGTGTCCTGGCTTTTCTCCTGCCCATTGATTAAGTGTCATTCACTGCCTGCTACATTGGCCCTCATGCCACTCTGTGTTCTCACACCTGTTGTCACCATTAAAAGGGGTGTTGGACAAGCAGTGCAAGAGTAGACTCCTCTTCATCTTGATCTCCACCAGGTATGTGACAGTTAGGTAAAGATCAGATCTTTAATTACAACCCCTAATTTTACAGGGTCATATTTCAAACTGCTTAGTTTAAAGGGCAGCCACCAAGACAGAAGCCGACTAGAGATATAGCTTTTTCCTTTCTACTGTCATTATTACCCTGGGATTTGCCACTTTCTACTCACCAGCCTTATGGTAACACTACCAGGCTTGCTGGTGTGGATATTTTCAGGCCACTCTGCAGCTTATACCTTTCCTGATAATATTGGCTTGGGTTAAGTTGTCCATGGATAAGTGCAACAACATTACTATTGCCATGCATAAAGCTGACAGAAACCCTAAAGCAAAACATGAAATATACAGCAGATGGAGAGGTCCGTAGAGATCAAACAAGCACACACTCATATACAGCAGGCAATGTTGTGAAAGATGATAGTACCTGAAACAAACAGGTACAAGACATATTTTGGGGAACCCACAAAAAAGGAAAGAGAACACACACACAGCCACAGCTTGTAGTTTCACCCCTACATGTCAATGGCTTCTGAAATATTGACCCACCTGATTTATCTTTTCAATTACACCTGCATAAACTCTCCATCTCTCTATCTATCTATCTATCTATTTATCTTTCTATCTTTCTATTTATCTACCTATCTATTGTATTGTTTATTTTTTCTATATCTCTCTCTAGCTAAATAAGAAAAGCAGGGGGGCGTGGCTTGCGGAGCAAGGTGGCGGACGTCTCAAGGAGAAGCTCCGAACGAGCGAGAAAGAATCTCGGCTAATCCTCCGATCCAGGGACCGGGTGAGATCAGACTACACCAGATTGTGCCACATAACATCACCACAATCACAATCGTCCCTTTATCTAAGGCCCAAGTCCCAGGGACTCTGAAATAACAGGGCGGCCTACAGCGCGGCAGGCCCAAGCCAGACCCCGGGCTAAAGTTAGGAAGCCCCCGCGCGGGAACAACCACGTTACGGATCAGACGATCCAAGAGGACAAAAAAGAAATAAACACCCATAAAATACATCTAATCCCCGGTGTATGGGCTGAACAGGACTGGGTGACACACCACTACGAAACCACGCGCGGCCTTGCTGTATCCCCCGAGCCGGGAACGAGGACCGGGTAAACAATAGCCCCACCGAATTGCCACAAGACTATCTTAAGGCACTTACACTAGGACATCAGTGGTCCACAGCCGCAGACCCCATACGGCGGAAGCCTCTCAGCAAACACACCTAAACGCAGGCTAAAGCATAAGAGGCCTAAACTAATCCCCGGACTAAATTAATATCTGCAAGTGCACCCATCCGGACAGTTACGGTGCACAGCCTTATCATAGACATTACTCTGTCTCAAACCCCTCTCGTCCATCCTAATTATCAGGGGAAGATATATGACAAAGCTCATCTACATCTCCAGCCATCATAAAACAGTATAATACAGCAAGGATAAGTGGCCATCTTGGGACTCTCATCTTTTCAATAACTGATATATAATAAGATGGCACATCACTAAGAGATACATAAAAGGCACTACACAGTCTAAAACCTACAATATGGGCAAACCACAGAAATCCAATTCACAATCAGGATCACAGACCAGATATCAACGTTTGACTTCAGGTTCTTCCTGTCCTGACATTGCTGACATTTTCAAAAACCAAACGCAGAAAAATAGGAAAATCTCTGAATCAAAAACTCTTCCAGCTCAGGATTACACAGACGAAGAAGATTTTGACAATGAGTCATTGGCGACTTCTGAAAGGTCACACAGAGACACAATGAATCTCGACCAACCCCTAACAT
>BLSH010082895.1:392488-426145 GCA_018402905.1 Glandirana rugosa
TCTCATGCTGGAGTAGGGAGAGGTTCCTGTCGGTGCTGTGAGGGATATATTATTGTTCTAAAATCATCTCATAGTGGAGTAGGGAGAGGTTCCTGTCAGTGCTGTGAGGGACATATAATCGTTCTAAAATGATCTCATACTGCAGTAGGGACAGGTTCCTGTTGGTGCTGTGAGGGACAGATTACCATTCTAAAATCATCTCATAGTGGAGTAGGGAGAGGTTCCTGTTGGTGCTGTGAGGGACAGATTATCGTTCTAAAATCATCTCATAGTGGAATAGGGAGAGATTCCTGTCGGTGCTGTGAGGGACAGATTATCGTTCTAAAATCATCTCATAATGGAGTAGGGAGAGGTTCCTGTCAGTGCTGTGAGGGACATATTATCATTCTAAAATCATCTCATACTGCAGTGGGGAGAGGTTCCTGTCAGTGCTGTGAATGACATATTATCGTTCCAAAATAATCTTATAGTGGATTAGGGAGAGGTTCCTGTCGGTGCTGTGAGGGACAGATTATCTGTCTAAAATCCTCTCATAGGGAAGTAGGGTGAGGTTCCTGTCGGTGCTGTGAGGGACATATTATTGTTCTAACATCATCTCATTGTGGAGTAGGGAGAGGTTCCTGTCGGTGCTGTGAGGGACAGATTATCGTTCTAAAATCACCTCATAGTGGAGTAGGGAGAGGTTCCTGTCGGTGCTGTGAGGGACAGATTATCATTTTAAAATCATCTCATAGTGGAGTAGGGAGAGGTTCCTGCAGCAGGTGTGAGCGGTGCATTTCTTGCACAAAAATAAAAAGTTGTCTACATTGCTGTTTTAAAAAAAAAGAATAATAATTTATTATTATTTTTCTTTAGTATTAATAAATAGTGCTACATAGTACATTTGCATCCAGAATGAGGAGAGCATCAAAAAAGGGACGTGGTCGTGGTGCTGCTGGTGCTGCTGGTGTTGGTGAAGTTCCTGTTGCAAGGAGAGGACGTGGTCGATTTGTGCCAGCTACACGCACAAGTGAAACACCTTCCTCAGGTGCGAGTAGCCAACAGAACCTTCAACGTTATATGGTAGGCCCGAATGGCGCTCAACGAATGGTGAGGCCAGAACAAGTACAGGCGATAGTAGATTGGGTGGCTGACAATGCCTCCAGTTCCTTCACATAGTCTCCCACCTGGTCCCTTGATAAAAGCTCAGAGTTGGCACCTGATCCCCATGGCCATCTGTCTTTCACCTCAGCCCCCTGTAATTCAGCCAAGCAGTCTGAGCCCCAAGTCATGCAGCAGTCTCTTATGCTTTTTGATGACTCTGCTAGTGTGCATTCCGTGGGCCATCCACATAGCCCTGCCCCAGAAGTGGAAGACATTGAGTGCATCGATGCCCAACCACTTCTGTTTCAGGATGAGGACATGGAAACACCACCACAGCACGTCTCTGATGATGACGAAACACAGGTGCCAACTGCTGCCGCTTTCTACAGTGTGCAGACTGACAAGGAGGGCAGTGGTGATGGGTGGGTAGAAGATAATGTGTAGCATGATGAGGTCCTAGACCCCACATGGAATGAAGGTCATGTGAGTGGCGTGTGCAGTTTGGAGGAAGAGGTGGTGGGCGCACAGATGCACCAGCACAGCAAAAGAGGAAGCAGGTTGCAAAAGCGGAGCGACCGTCCCCTAGACAGTACACCTGCTACTACCCACCACACCCAGGGACCTAGCACACCAAAGGCAGCTCAAAGGCAGTTCTTCAGACAATGTGGAAAAGACATGAGTGGTTTGCACGCTGTGCAATGAGAGCCTGAAGCGAGGCATAAATGTTCTAACCCTGAGCACAACCTGCATGACCAGGCATCTACATGCAAAGCACGAGCTGCAGTGGAATAAGCACCTCAAAATCCAAGAAAGGTCTCGGCCTCCTCCTGCTTCCTCTTCTGCTGCTGCCTCGGCCTCTTCCTCCACCTCTACGGCACCAGTGTCACCTGCCACCCAGCAAACAGACGATGTGACAGCAACGTCACCATGTCCGCCACTGTCCCCAAGCATTTCTACACGGTCCCATGGAAGCTTACAGCTGTCCATCTTCCAAACACTGGAGAGAAAGAGGAAGTACCCCCCCACCCACTCGCGATTCCTGGCCCTGAATGCCAGCATTTCAAAATTCCTGGCCTTTGAAATGCTGTTATTCCGTCTGGTGGACATGGACAGTTTTAAAAACCTGATGGCGGTGGCTGTCCCACAGTACGTGGTTCCCAGCCGCCACTACTTTTCCAGGCGAACCATCCCTTCCCTGCACAAACAAGTCGGGGACGAGATCAAGTGTGCACTGCGCAACGCCATCTGTGGCAAGGTCCACATAACCACTGAAACGTGGACCAGTAAGCACAGGCAGGGACGCTATATCTCGCTAACTGCACACTGGGCAAATGTAGTGGTGGGTGGGCCTATGGCTAGCCGTTTGGCGCATGTCCTTCTGCCACCGAGGATTGCAGGGCATTTATCTTTGCCTCCTGTTGCCTCCTACTCCGCTTCCTCCTCCTCTACCACCTCCTCATCCAGTCAGCGTAACACCTTCACCACCAACTTCAGCACATTCAGGGGGAAACGACAGCAGGCTGTTTTAAAACTGATATGTTTGGGGGATAAACCCCACACTGCGCAGCAGCTGTGGATGGGCATTGAACAACAGACCGATGAGTGGTTGTTGCCCCTGAGCCTCAAGCCCGGCCTGGTGGTGTGCGATAATGGGCAAAATCTCGTAGCAGCTCTGGGCCTAGCCGGTTTGACGCACATCCCTTGCCTGGCGCATGTGCTGAATTTGGTGGTGCAGAAATTTCTAAAAAACTACCCGGATATGTCAGAGCTGCTGCAGAAAGTGGGGGCCGTCTGTGCACACTTTCGGTGTTCTCACCCTGCTGCTGCTCACCTGTCTGTGCTGCAGCTGAACTTCGGCCTTCCCGCTCACTGCCCCCTATGCCCAAAAGGTGGAACTCCACCTTGTACATGCTGGAGAGACTGAACGAGCAACAGCAGGCAATAGTGGAGTTTCAGCTGCAGCACGCACGGGTCATTCGCTCTGTGGAACAGCACCACTTCACCACCTATGAGTGGGCCTCCATGCTGGACCTGTGTACCATATTGCAGTGTTTCGAGTACTCCACCAACATGGCCAGAGCCGATGATGCTGTTTTCAGCGTTACTATCCCACTTCTATGTCTCCTTGAAAAAACACTTTGGGCGATGATGGAAGAGGATGTGGCACAGGAGGAGGAGGAAGAGGGGTCATTTCCATGGTTATCAGGCCAGTCATTCACAAGTGGCTCGGAGGGTGGGTTCCTGCACCAGTATATGCCAGGTAAAAAATTTTCAAGCCAGGGCACAGTTCTGGAGAATGAGGAGGACAAGGATGATGATGTGGAGGAGGAACCGTGTTCACAGCAGGGTGGCACCCAATGCAGCTCGTGGGCATCACTGGAGCGTGGTTGGGGGGATACGGAGGACACAGATGATACACCTCTCACAGAGGACAGCTTTGTCTTTGCCTCTGGGCAGCCTGGCACACATGAGCGACTACATGCTGCAGTGCCTGCTCAATGACAGCCGAGTTGCCCACATTTTAATTTGTGCTGATTACTGGTGTCCACCCTCCTGGATCCCCATTACAAGGACAACGTGCTGTCCTTAATTCCCTCACTGGAACGTGATTGGAAGATGCGCGACTGCTAGCGCATACTGGTAGACGCGCTGCTGACACCAGGGCCCAGTGGAAGCACAAGGCGAAGGCAGAGGAGGAGGAGGAAGAGGTTGCCAACGCAGCTGTGGCACCGCCAGCACCTCAGAAGGCAGGGTTAGCATGGCCGAAATGTGGAAAAGCTTTGTCAGCAACACGCCACAACAAACAGCACCACCAGCTGATAGGCAACGTCTTAGCAGGAGGCAGCATTTCAGCAACATGGTGGAGCAGTATGTGTGCACATGCATACACGTACTGACTGATGGGTCTGCCCCATTCAACTTCTGGGTCTCCAAATTGGGCACATGGCCTGAGCTTGCCCTTTATGCCTTGGAGGTGCTGGCCTGCCCTGCAGCCAGTGTATTGTCTGAACGTGTTTAGCACGGCAGGGGACGTTATCACAGACAAGCACAGCTGCCTGTCCACAGCCAGCGTGGACATGCTAAGGTTTATTAAAATGAACCAGGCATGGATCCCACAAGACTTGTCTGTACCTTGTGCAAAATATTCATTTAGACCGGCCTCACACAGCCATTGGTATACTTTTTTTTTTAATATGTCTCAATATTTTGGGGGCTACCCCAATTAGAAAAAAAAACAAACAAACAAAAAACAGTGTTGGCTACCTCCTCCTCCTCCACCGCCACTTCCACCTACACCGCCACGGTCACCGCCTCCTCAACCTCTAGGCTCCTACTCCACATCCACCTCCTCCTCCAATTTTTATTTTTTTATGTGATTTTAAGTAATTTCCCTATCCATATTTGTTTGCAGGGCACTTGTCCTACTCTTACCTCCATTTTGCTTCTTTTTGCAGCCCTCTAGCCCTTTCCATTACTTTTTTAGAGCCATTTTTGTGCCCAAAAGTACAGGTCACCATTGACTTCAATGGGGTTCAGGGTGCGGGGTCAAGTTCAGGTCAAGTTCGGTGCCAAACTCCAACTTTTTCGCGAAGTTTGGCCAAACCCGACGAACCCAAAAATACAGGTGTCCGCTCAACTCTACTCCTGAGTCCTGAACACTAAACCCCAGCAGTTTAGAGTTCAGCAGATGTCCATTATGGCTTCAGTGAGCTGGTGGTAGGGGGCAGTGTGATTTCACATGAACACCACACACAGCTTTCTTTTTTTTTTCTTTTTCCTGAACAAACTTTATTTGGAGAGTACAAAAGTGACATTTAATTTGTGTTACTGTATAGCAGCGTCCCCTCCTGTATGCTGTAATAAAATGCTGTATGTCTGCATTTTATTTCAGATCACTACAGTGCAGATCTAGGGCTTATACAGTTGTGCTCATAAGTTTACATACCCTGTCAGAATTTATGATTTCTGGGCCATTTTTCAGATAATATGATTGATAACACAAAAACTTTTCTTTCACTCATGGTTAGTGTTTGGCTGAATCCATTTATTATCAATCAACTGTGTTTACTTTTATTAAATCATAATGACAACATAAACTACCCAAATGACCCTAATCAAAATTTTCCATTCCCCAGTTTTAATACTGTGTATTGCCCCCTTTAACATCAATGACAGTTTGAAGTGTTTTTTGGTATTTGTGAATGAGGCTCTTTATCTTCTCAGATGGTAAAGCTGCCCATTCCTCTTGGCAAAAAGCCTCCAGTTCCTGGAAATTCTTGGGCTGTCTTGCATGAACTGCACTTTTGAGATCTCCCCAGAGTGGCTCAATGATATTGATTGATATTCAATTTATTCTGCTGTAGCCAATGACAGGTCGACTTGGCCTTGTGTTTTGGATCATTATCATCTTGGAATGTCCAAGTACATCTCATGCGCAGCTTCCTGGCTGATGAATGCAAATGTTCCTCCAGTATTTTGTGATAACATACTGCATTCATCTTGCCATCAATTTTGACCAAATTTCCTGTGACTTTGTAGCTCACACATCCCCAAAACATCAGAGATCCACCTCCATGTTTCACAGGCCTTGTTGACTCTCGAAATGCAGTGTTTATGGTTGTGGCCAAAAAGCTCAATTTTGGTCTCATCACTCCAAATGACTTGTCTCTGTGCTATTTTGCATATTGTAAGCAGGACACTTTGTGGCATTTGTGTAGTAATAGCTTTCTTCTGGTAACTCGACCATGCAGCCAATCTTTTTTTAAGTGCCCCCTTACCTCCACCACACGTTTGAAGTCATTTGTGGGTTTTTCTCTGCACCCCGAATAATTTTCCTGGCAGTTGTGGCTGAAATTTTAGTTGGTCTACCTGACCGTGGTTTGGTTTCAACAGAACCCTTAATTTTCCACTTCTTGATTAGAGTTTGAACACTGCAGATTGGCATTCTCAATTCCTTTGATATCTTTTTATATCCCTTTCCTGTTTTATACAGTTCAACTATCTTTTCCTGCAGATCCTTTGACAATTCTTTTGCTTTCCCCATGACTCAGAATCCAGAAAAGTCAGTGCAGCACTGGATGAAAGATGCAAGAGTCTGTCAGAAGTCCAGAAACTCATTGACCGTTTATACACACACACTAATTACAAGCAAACAGATCACAGGCGAGGATGGTTACCTTTAATAGCCATTCAAACCCCTTTATGTCAACTTGTGTGCATGTTATTAGGCCAAAATCACCAGGGTATGTAAACTTTTGATCAGAGTCATTTGGGTCATTTCTGTTGTCATTATGATTCAAAAAGAGTAAACATTGATTGATAATAAATGGATTCAGCCAAACAATAACCATGAGTGAAAGAAATATTTTTGTGTTATCATTCATATTCTCTGAAAAATGGTCAAGAAATCATAAATTCTGCCAGGGTATGTAAACTTATAAACACAACTGTAGCAGCACGAATAGGACAATTATTTTCTGTGTGTTCTAGCAGTGACTTCTTTTCTTTCAGTTGCTGAAAATTGCTAGTCATAAATGTGAACTGACCCTAAGGGTTCAGGCACTTCCTGAAAAAATAAAACACATTGGGGTGAAGTTCCTCTTTATTACACATATTGCTGCCAATAATGTACCTAGTAGGAATATGATGCTATATTATTATATCTTTTTTATTATTATGGTTTTATGATGGATTAGGTTCTGGATGAGCAATCTTCAACATAAACAGACCTCAACATTAAGACAAATTCATGGGTATTTGGTGACTGTTTGTTCCAGTATACCATTAATGGATCTTTATGTCAACACTTGGCACTACATTGTGGCCTGTTTGCTTTGTGGGGTTATTTTCATTTAGCTTAATGAACCACATAAGCATGGGCAATCAAAAATGCTGTCTTTTTATCTTCCTTACATGTCATTGGGTATTATCTGCAAAGCAAATTTTCATCATATTCACTAAGATAAGTGAAAATTCCCTTGCAAAGTGAAGAGGTACCTCCATTAGTTTTGTAGAGCCTCATAGTCTTCCACTGTGTTACAGTTTGTGATCTACCATTATGAATTGCCTCAGGTCATATATTACATTCAATGATAAAATAGCATAGTTGAAACATACACAGCATGGTGAAAATGGTTATACACTCAAACATATTCACATAGTATACCCACACACACAAACATTTCAGCTCTGTATAGGTATTTCCAAAAAGCATGCTTACAGATTTGTTTTCTTTTTATATGACATAGCAATGGGGTTGATTTACTAAAACTGGAGTGTGCAAAATCTGAAGCAGCTGTGGATGATAGCAAATCAGCTTCTTTCTTCAGCTTGATCAATGAAGCTTTGACATAAAAACCTGGAAGCTTATTGGTTTATATGAACAGCTGCACCAGATTTTGCCCTCTCCAGTTTTATTAACTCAACCCCATAATGAAAGCTTTTGTACAAAAAACAATAAAAAAGATGATACAATATTTTGTTCACTGAGTGCCACACATTTGCATGATTATCACAAAAAAAAAAATTATAATCTACAATACGAAAATTAACCAGCAGGTGCCAGTGCTGGTAAATTTTGTAATACAGCACCAAAGGATCCAGGGAGCAAAAGAAGAATGGCATATCTTAGCATGCATAAGAATGATATCCCTATAGCAGGGATCTCCAAATTACGGCCTTCCAGCTGTTGTGGAACTACACGTCCCATGAGGCATTGTAAAATTCTGACATTCACATGACTAGGAATGATGAAAATTGTAGTTCCTGAACAACTGGAGGGCCATAGTTTGAAGACCCCTGCCCTATAGGCATAGCAGACTACGTGATTACTACAGGGCCCAGGAACATGGGGCCCAAAACTGCCTGGTTACACAGTGGTATTATGCATTTAGCATGTGATAAAAAATAAACTTATATATGGTTTGGGAAGGTCTGTATAACTGCCAAGAAATAAATTAGAACTCTGTATCACAGGAGGAATATCCATTGATGTGGTGATTAAAGTAGCAGGAGGGTCTCTAAATAGTTTTGCTATGGAGCTCCATAACATATAGTTATATTTGTAAGTGGAGGAGTCACAAGCAAAATGTATATTTGCAACAGTAAATCCTTGTTTAAATATCCTTTACAAAATATGTGTGATGCACATGATCATGATTTTGGATTCACATAACCTTGGGATTTTCATGCGGGAAAAAATTGTCTATTCTCCTGTAAGCAGGGTTTCTGGATGTTTCATTTGTTTTGTGCATTTTATTAATTTTCCCAGTTAATTTCAGTAACTGTATAGCTGTAAAAATGCATTTATCTGGAATCACGCAAGTCAAGGAATTGGCTGGCTCTTTAAAATACAACATTAGAAGACCTTGACGGGTGGTCATTTTTATTGATGTCACAATTTTATTTATATAGTACAATATATCAAATAGTAAACCTAAAGGTTTACTGTGTATAAACAATATGAACAAGTTCAGGTCATTTGTTGGTGTCATTTGTTTTTCATACTAGTCAAGTGTTCAGCATTACCTTCTTTGCTTCCTCCTTTAAGGGTACAACTTTGCATGTTATAAGAGGCTTTTAATTGAACAGTAGAAAGATTTATCTTCTGAGAAAAAATTATCATACTAAGCTTGTTTATTGCTGGTCACATGACCTAAAGCTGAGACACATGATTTCTGCAAAAGGGGAGGATCAGTCCATGAGAACTCTGATTTATGCCTTCAATCGTAATCCTAGGCTTTGGACATGTGATCAGCACTGGAAGACGGAAACAATGACCCTTCCTTTACTCTTTATCTATAGTTAGGATACTATTCAAATTTCTAGTTGACATTTCGCTCAAGACCACTCTTAAGCCTGGTACACACTATGAGGTTTTTTTCAATTTTTTTAAACGACCGATGTTGCCGACATTCAGCCCGCGTGTATGATGCTTAATGCCTATACAAATATAACAGAATATCTTTTTTTGTTGCCTACAAAAGTTTGATTATTAACCGGTTCCCGACTGGCTCCTGTATATATACGGCGGCAGTGTGACTCTCCTGCGCGAACTGCCGTATATATAGTGATTCGGGGAGTTGCAGGCAGGCGCCCGCAACTGCATGCATCACCTCTCTGTGAGTGTGGCTGTGCACTCCGTGAGTGTGGCTGCAGGTCGGGCGGACTAGATGTCTGCTGGCGACCCGCGATCGCCTACTACAGAGCCAGAACAGGGAACTGCTGATGTAAACACGGCGGTTCCCCGCTCTGTCAGGCGGTATGACGGTGATCTACTGGTCTCTGTGATCGGGATCAGTTAGATCTGTCATGCCCCTGCCAGCCCAGCCCCCATACCGTTATAACACACACAGGGAACACAGTTAACACCTTGATCACCCCCTACAGTTTAACCCCTTCCCTGCCAGTGACATTTACACAGTAATCAGTGCATTTTCATAGCACTGATCGCTGCATAAATGCCAATGGTCCCAAAAAAGTGTCAAAAGTGTCCGACATGTCTGCCGCAATGTCGCAGTCCCGCTAAAAATCGCAATTCGCCTCCATTACTTGTAAAAAACAACCGCCACAAATGAATTCTCATTGTTTGTAAATGCAGCAACTTCTGCACAAACTAATCAATATACGCTCATTGCGTTTTTTTTTTTTACCAAAAATATGAGGAAGAATATATATCGGCAAAAACTGATGAATAAATTTGTTTTTTTGGATTTTTTTTGGATATGTATTATAGCAAAAATTAAAAAATATTGTTTTTTTTTCAAAATTGTGGCTCTTTTTAAGTTCATAGCAGTGATCAGAAGTGACGTAGAGGTAATCAAATACCACCAAAAGAAAGCTCTATTTGTGGGGAAAAAAGGACGTCAATTTAGTTTGGGTACAACGTCGCACGACCGTGCAATTGTCAGTTAAATTGATGCAGTGCGGAATCGCAAAAAGTGCTCTGGTCAGGAAGGGGGTAAATCCTTCCGGGGCTGAAGTGGTTAATCAAGAGAATCATTTATTATTTTTATTATTATTATTATTTATGCTTGGGGGCCAGCGAACCCTCTTAGAGTTGGAAATAGTGACTAGCAGGTCAGACCCCATCCAGCCTTAGTGACTTGACAATTCAAGGACTGACTGTGGCCACAGTAGTTCAACCAATGGCCATCACTAAGTTATAATGCTGAGAAATAGTGGTAGATTATTACTTATATGTATAGCATTACAAGTTTTAATTCAAGTGAAAAATATTTGAATGTATGCACACATACCTATATAGTAGATTTATACATTAGATTATTCTGTGGTGGTTTAAAGGTTGAATACCATTAAGACAACCAATCCTGAATAAAATTATCACCTAGAAATTATAGCGCAAAAAAAAAAAAACTTTGTAGCAAAAAAAAAAAAAAAAACAAATTAAAAACAAATTAGATGGTGGGCCAGGTCAGTATGATTGTTAATTAGTGTTAATGGAAATACAATTAGCATAATGAGTTCCAATTAACTGCATAAGGAGAAATATGAGTGTGCAGCTTTCATAAATTTCCAGTTTATGAAAAAGAAAAAATGTATTCCAAATGACAAAGCACGACCCTTTTCCATGGAAAAATCTGTCATAAAATAGATCACTAGTAAATACGTTTTGAAAGAAAAGCTCTACCTCTGATGGTTGGAGATTTGGATGGAGCCTTGAAGAGCGGATTTAACTCGTCTGATAACTGAGTCCTTGATTAGCTTGGCTTCTGTTTTAAGCTCCCAAGAAAATCTTACCATCTGCTTCTCCCAACCACAACTGAGTACCAGAACAGAGAACGATAGACATGATACATAAATCAAATGCTGTTATTGTCATTAAAATATCTGTGCTTTTTTTTTTGTCTAGGATAAGATGGAAAAATCCTGATATGATAAAATTATTTATAGGTACATTTTATACAGTTTTTATAGAAATAATACAAAGTTTGATTTTGTTTAATGTTTAAAGAGACACCGTGGTTTATTTACTAAAAGCAAGTAGGTTGTTCACTTTGCAAGAGAATATGCACTTTGCCAGGTAAATTGCCCCAGAGCTTAGTGAATTAGCCTTCACCTGCCGCTTATATGGTCATGATGGAATAAAGAAAATCAAATTTATTTCCAAGAATGCCGGCTCTTCCTTTTGGATTCAGCCATGCTGATAATTTGAATGTTTGGAGGACATTCGTGAGCCAGATCACTTGGGCAAGGTTGTAGCTAATGATTACCTGAGAACTAGTTTCACTGATCAGAGCGGTGTTTTTGCATGTTTTTGCTTGTGTGTCTATTAGAGCTTAATGAATGTGGCAAAGTTTCACTTTGCAAAAGAATACCCAATCACGTGCAGGGAAAATTAAAAATAAAATGTATTTTTGCGTGCACATGATTGGATGATGGAAGTCAGTTCTCCTCATTCACTAAGCTCTAGGGCAAATTCCATTCCACAGTGCAAAGTCCCTTGCAAAGTGAACAGTCAATTTGGTTTTAGTAAATCAAGCCTGTTGCTGCCTTACCCATGTAGGGTAAATTGACTGTGCCTTTCCATGCATGCACAGACACGCTTATACCTAAACTTATGTGCATTCCCAGCTACTCCTTGCTCCTTCACAGCCAGCACTGAAATCAGCTGTGCCAGCAGTGACATTGCTCCCCAGTTATGTGACAGTGCTCAGGCTTAGCAATTGGATGCAAGGCCTGGTCATCAACACAGATGAATAGGTTATATGCTCCCTTAAACCTCAAAGTTCCAGGTATTCCTGCTGGTGGAGGAGGAGCAAGGAGGTGCACATAGGTAAGGTGAGCATATGGTCGAGGGATTCTCTTTGCAGAGGCACTGTCACTTTGGACCAGGTGATACTGTCTCTTTCAAGTAAACCCTAAATGAATGACATTTAGTTTGCTAAACCACTGTATATCACATATATACATACATACATACATATAAGCACTTCTGCATTTGTTTTACATCATTTCTAAGGAGTTTTTACTGATGACAACAGTAGAAAATTCCTGTGCAATGCACATCGGTACTACAATATTATTGTAAATTACATTTCAAAATGACTTTAACATGTAAAAGCTAAATGATTTTTAAGGGACTGGGTTTACATATAATTAAAGAATATATTTTGGAGGACATTTTTTTATACAATAAGATATCTTTAAAATTATTTTTATTATCACTGTTTTTGTCATTGTCTTGTTTGTTATATCAGTACAGCTGACATTTTTGCCAATTTCTATTTCTAATTGTCTATGTTTGGTTTGCATTGTTATGCAATATACAGCAAGTTACCAGCATTAAATGTTAAAAAGGACAGTGATTCAGTTCATATACCATGTGGTAAAGGAAAGAAAACAGACAAAAATATTATTTGCATTATCTGTAGGCACCTACAAACATAGAGAACATTAGTCAATTTTGACAGGCTTGGTGAATGCTTGTCTTTCTGTAGACCTTTCCCAATGCCTGGTGGGTGAACCTACTCAAACGTAGAATCTATAGGCTGGGAAAATGTTTACTGGCTCATTGGTATTATTTTTTCCATAGGACTGACCAGTATCTACAAATCTCCACTCTCAATAGACACAAACATATGCAGGTTCACCAGTAAAAGTCTCCATGTTTGTACAATGACCATTTGTAAGAACGATCATTTGGTGGCTGGGTGGCTGGCTCGTGCATGTACAAAAACCACCATAACCCCCCCATTCCCCTTCTCTTGACTTGTCCATCAATATCATTGGCACAACTATCATCCCTCCTCTCATGTCAGGGTGCTAGGTGTAAGCCTGGACTCTGACCCCTCCTCTGAGCCCCATGTACACTCAGTGTCAAAATCTTGCTGCCTTAACCTCTGTAAAATCTACAAAATGTGCCCCTTCTTAACCAACAACATGACACAGCTACTAATTCACTCTCTGGTTATCCCTTATCTCAACTAGTGGAACTCCCTCCTCATTGGCTTACTTTACATAGCCTATCCCCCTCCAGTTTCTCACGAATGCTGTTGTCAACTCATCCACCTTACCAGCCATTCATTGTTTGCTATCCCTCTCTGCCCATCCCTTTACTTGCTTCTACTCATTCAACAAATAAAATGAAAGTACTAACAACCTTGTCTCATAATGCCAATCAAAACATTGTCTATGCTCCTCCCAAGTCCCCCTGCTCTCCAGCTACCTTGTTACCTTCTCTCATACTCACCTCCAGGACTTCTTCAGAGCCTCTCCCAACCTTTAGAACTCCTTACTCCAATCTGTCTCTTTCCTACTCTGTCTACTTTTAAGTGAGCCCTAAAAAGCCATCTCTTCAGGGAGTCCTGTCCTACCTCTAACTAATAAACTGGCTACTTTTAGGCTAGATTTATATGTGTGTCTAAACCCAGAGTCAGCTTTCGGATTCATTTTCAGAGGTGATTGACAGGCAGTGAGGAGGTGAAGTATTGCCTCCTTGCCACCTGTTTTTACTAACAAACTAATTGCAATTTAATTTGTGGCGCTTCCCAATTTGCAGGAATGGGTCACGTTTGGCTTGCCACATGACAATAGGGACATGTTGAATAGTTTTTGCTACGGCACAAAATGAAGCATTGTATCCATGGCATATAAACACCCCCATCTGCTGCCATTGTAACTTAAAGTAGAACTTTAATCAGAAAATTAGTGATTGTAAAGGCAGAAGGTTTTTTTTTTAATCATAATGCATTCTATGAGTTAAGATAAAAAGCCTTTTGTGTGCAGCAGCCCCCTTCAGCCCCTCTAATACTTACCTGAGCCTGATCTTCCTCCAACGATGTTGTAGGAGTGTTTCTGTTCCCCGGGACTCCCCTCCTCATTGGCTGAGTCAGCAGAGTGGCGCCATTGGCTCTCACTGTCGTCAATCAAAGTCAGTCAGCGAATGGGGAGAGAAAAGGGGAAGGGCCGGGTCATAGCTCCGTGTCTGAATTGACAGAGGGAGTTGTGGCTCGCCCGGGTGCCCCATAGCGAGCTGCATGCTGTGGGGGAACTCAACAGAAGGGAGGGAATAGGAGCACCGAAGAGGGACCCGAGAAGAGAAGGATCTAGGCTGCTGTGTGCAAAACCACTCCTCAGAGGAGGTAATTATGAGGCGTTTGTTATTTTTAACTAAAAAAAACAAGACTTTATAATCACTTTAAATCCAGCTAGATTACTTCTGGCTGGCCCCTTTTGCAGGTATAGCTATGTAAAACATTAGAAATAAGTGCCTATACTGTGTAAAATCCGGTAATACACCATTTCACCCTGTTCTGCACATGCTCAGTTGCTCTCCATTTTTAGGCACTTTCAGACACTGCTGAGTTTGTAGAGGCTGATCTGCTGACAGCCTTAACATGGAATTAATGTGATATTAATGTCTTGTTTTTTTGTTTCAAAAATAACAAACATGTCATACTTACCTCCCCTGTGCAGTGGTTTTGCATAGAGCAGCCCAGAGCCTCCTCTTCTCAGGTCCCTTGCTGGTGCTCCTGGCCTCTCCCTTCTGCCAATTGCCCCCACAGCAAGCAGCTTGCTATGGGGGCAGTTGAGTTGAGCCACTGCTCTGTGTGTCCAGTCAGACACAGAGCCATGGCTTGGCCCCTCCCCCTCTCTCTCCTCATTCACTAACTGACTTTGATTGACAGCAGCGGGAGCCAATGGCCATTGTCAGGAGGGAGAGTCCCGGGTAGCCAAGGTTCTTGTGCAACATTGTTGGATCAGGATGGGGCTCAGGTGAGTATTAGGGGATTTTATCTTAACCATTTCCCATCCGCGCTATAGCCGAAAAACGGCTAAAGTTGCCGGGAGGGTGTCATTAGACGTCCTCCCATGCATGAGCTGCCTGTGCACCCCCCCCACCAGGTCAATGAGATTAGGCTGATCACAAAGTATCCTGGTCCATTCTTACATGATAAGCTGTCAGCTAATGACCGCTGATCACGTGATGCAAACATAAGATCGGTAATGAGCTTTTTTCAGCCTAACAGCGTGAGGAGAAAAAAAAAGCAGATCACTGCCTTCTGTCAAAGGGACATCAGTCCTGAACAGGGAGAGCCACTGCCACCTCATCTATGCCCACCATTGTCCCTGCCAGTGCCCGCCAGTGACATCTGCCAGTGCATGTCAGTGCTGCCAATCAGTGCCCACCAGTGCCACCTGCCAGTGCATGTCAGTACTGCCAATCAGTGCCCACCAGTGCCACCTACCAGTGCCCACCAGTGCCAACTATCAATTCCAACCATGCCACCTATCAATGCCTATCAGTGTCACCTACCAGTGCCCATCAGTGCCCACTATCAATGCCTTCAGTGCCACCTATCAACGCCAATGCAAAATTTTATTACAAAATATAAAACTGTTTTGTTTTTTTGTTTTTCAAAATTTTCAGTCTTTTTTAATTTATTTAGCAAAAAATGAAAAACCCAGCAGTGATTAACCACCAAAAGAAAGCTATATTTGTGGAAAAGAAATGATAAAAAATGTATTTAGGTACAGTGTTGCATGACCGCGCAATTGTCATTCAAAGAGTGACAGCGCTGAAAGCTGAAAATTGGCCTGGGCAGGAAGGGGGTTTAAGTGCCCAGTAAGCAAGTGGTTAATGCATGCCTTTAGAATCACTTTAATCCCTCTTATTCTTTACAGCCAAGGAAGCTGCTTCTGTTTGACCTGCAATTGCCATGGTGCCACACATGTGATCAGGTATGACTCCATCTGATGATTTGACAGTTTGGTTGAGGACACAAGCAAATGTGGCAGTTAGCAATCCCGGAATTCCAGGAATGTAACTGGTTTTTGAAACCGTGAAATTGATTAATTTAGTTCTGCTTTATAATTTACTTCTGTTCAGGGGCTCTGGGTTTCAGCAAAATGGCAACATCTGGCAAGAAAGGAGAAATGCTGGAGGCAATTTACAGCACACATAACATTGGTAGCATAATTATTAATGTGGAATGTACAGTATGTAGTAAGTGGGGGGCTCTAAAAACTTGGCTTAACTGACGTTTCTACCACCCTCCTTCCCAACCACACATCTAAACTTACTTTCTCCATCAGCTTATCCATAAGGCTGGGTTCACATCTATGCAAATTGGATGCGGGTTTCCCTGCATCCAATTCGCCTAGCAGTAGATTGTGACCGGCTCTCTATGAAGCTGGTCACAACATCTCCACTGTGGCTCCAGTGCGAATTTGCACAAGGGCTCTGTGCGTCTTTTGGTCCGTTTCAAATTTTGGGCTGATTTCGGACCTGGAACGGTGAATGGAGATGCACCAGACCCCTGCTGGGAGCCGCATGCTGCAATAGTGTAAACGCAGCCTTACAGTTATTATCATTCGTATCACTTGACCCTCCCTTTTAGATAGTAAACTCTCATACTGAATTCATTCATTTATTTTGTAAAGCACTGTGCATACTGGTTCTGCTATATAACTCCTGTATAATAATAATTGAGTGCCTTATTTATTGTGTCAAGACAATGTATATCTTATATAATGTATAAAAGAGTAAACAGCATATGAACTGCCAGTCAAAAAAGGGCAATGCCAGAGTTCTCAACTTTGATTGGAGCACATATTAAATGTTCAGATGTTATGTTGCCTGAAAAGAATAGTATATGATTATGACTATAGCATTATTTTTTTTTATAAAGAATCCATCCAATATTATTTGATTTATAAACAAAACTATACATAGTATATCTATAAAGTGCATTTATGTATTACATATTCGTATGTTTATTTTTTATTTTAGTTTATTTTCATGTTTAATGATGCGGTTCCAATCGTTTTTATTGCACAATTTCATACAAGACATCATTTTTTTGTTGAAAACTATTTATTAGGTTTTCCAAGTAACATAATACAGAAAAAAGAAAAGACAGATATAATACATGGGGTTAAGAGGCCCAGAATTAGAAGTATTTGTTACCATGCAGGTATTAAACATAGGGACAAAACTTAAACAGAGTCGAGGGGGTGGGGGGAAAGGAGAGAGGAGAGAAAGGGGAAAAGATGTGGGAAGGGAGGCAAATTTACCCGTATGCATTAAACTGGTATGGTATCATATCTGTGAAGAAAAAAAACTAATTGTAACAAATAGTACTAATAATAATACAGTGTGCTACCTTTAGGAGTGCAGGCCTAACATAGAGCAACCCAAGAGAAAAAAAAAAGGAAAAACAAAGAACTCGGAGTGATATAAACAGCAGATTTATAGATTAATCCATCTGAGGATAGTATAGAGATCTTAAAGGGCCAGGAGATACCTAGGAACTTGGGGGTCTGGTGAAAATGGGTCAAAGGGCTCACTCATATCTGGTAATTTAAGCAAGCCTAAGGAGTTGGTCAGATCAGGTTTCAAGTACCAATCAGAGTAACTGAAAGGGTGCATATTTGTTGTGAGTTCTGCCTGTGTAAATGTATGCTCTATAATTTTCCTCCATCTAGCGAAGAAACAGTGAGTCAATTTAAAGTTCGATGTCAAGTTTTTCCAGGTTGTACAGTTATATTAGTATCTGTTTCACAGCCAAGAGGTTTGGTGGAGAAGTGGTAATTCAATTGTTCATTATTGTTCTGCAAGCTGCCAGTAGACATAGATAGGCCCATTGTGTGGGTTGGATGGAGATGTGGATGACGGTGAAGGGGCTAATGGTTCACATCCAAAAAGACATAGCAGAGGGTCCTTGGGCAACTTGAGCTTAGCAACTTTGGTTATATATGGGAGAATTGAGTCCCAGTAGGCAGAGATAATTGTACATTCCCATAAGCAGTGAAGTAGTGTAGGGAGTGGTTGTGAACACCAGGAACACTGCGCCTGTGTGGGGCTATCAGGGTTGATGCGGAAAGGAAAGCATGCCCTGTGTATTATTTTGAATTGTGTTTCACGCCAAGTTTCTGACACAATGTGATTGTGATTTAATGTTTTCACTGAAAGGTCAGAATCCTTGAGGATGGAAGACCACTTCTGAAATGGAGCCAGATGCTATTTATCCGACTTGTGCAGAATGAGATAGAGTAGTCATTACGTTGGAGCACTACATCAATGAAAGATTTTTGCAGAGGATCAACCTGAGACCCATAACAAGTCCTTATATAGGAGGAGATGATGATAATGAAAGAGGTGCATCACAGGTAGAGAGTATTCCTGAGAGAGGATCAAGAATGTGTTAAGCATACCAGGGTTTCCATGGAATAGAGAAGAGACGTTGACAAGTCCGCAGGCGCGCCAGTAATCAAAAGACTTGTATGTAATGGATGGGAGGAACATAGGGTTACCCTGGATAGTCAGCTGACAAGATATACTTGAGGGTAGTTCCAGTAGTCTCCACACCTCTCTCCAGGCAACAACCGTGTCTCTAATGAGAACATTGGATCTTAGGTGAATTAGCAGTGGCCTTGGTTTAGAATGGAGGATGGCTGGGAGAGTGAGCGGAGAGACCAGGGCACTCTTGAGTTTGTGATTGGAATAATGTGATTTTCCAGATATCCAGTCCAGACCCTGTCTAAGTGGGCATGAAAGATTATAGAATCGCAGATTGGGAAGGCCCGCACCACCCTCGGACATAGGGAGGCATAATTTCTGTAGGGCTATGCATGTTTTTTTGCGAGACCACAGAAAAGTGGTCAATGCTGTATGTAATTAGTGCACATCAGAGTGTTTTCATAAGAGGGGTATGGTTTGCATCAGATTCAATAGATGTGCAAAGGACACCATTTTGTAGAGGGGGCATCTGCCAAAGAGTGAGAGGGGGAGGGCTGCCCATGCTTCCAACTCCTTTACAATTTTAGATATTAAAGGCGAATAGTAAATTGTAAGCTATGACAAGCTTTTTCGGCATTGAGCGAAATGATAGCCACATCTTGATCTAGGTGTGTGTTGGCATACTCCAGAACCAATAAGACCATGCGAATGTTTAAGGTGTCAGATCATCCCGAGACAAAGCCTGACTGAACTGGGTGTGGTATGGAGAGGGGCTAAGCGTGATGCTACTATTTTGGAAAGAATTTCGACATCTACATTGATTAGGGAGAACGGTCTGTAAGAACCTGGAAGGAGAGGATCTTTCCCTTTCTTGGAGATGAGTTTGATATGGGCCTGTGTGCATGTGGGAAGATAGGGACCACCTTCCCACATTGCAGTGAAGACATATTTTAAAGTGTCAGGAATGAAATCTTTAGTGAGTTTGTAGAATTCGGCAGTATATCCTTCGGGGCCTGGGTCTTTTGCCGATGCTATAGCAGAGCAGTGTCAAAGGCACGTAAGTCATAAACAGGCTCTGAAGAAGAGGGTTCGCCCTGGAAACGCGTTAGCCTTGCGAATGATGCCATCTGGATCCTCCATAGCTGTGGTGGTGATAGACTGAAGTCACTGTTTGACTTATGTGCCTTTGACACTGCTCCGCTTGTGAGTATATTTTATGCTGGATTTTAATTTTAATAAATGGTTTTATGGTGTTGCACAAGGTCGGTGCGCCCCTCTCTCTTTTGTATCTTTCTCTAGCTTTTTCGGATTCCCATGGTCCTGAGGAGGGCAGCAAGATCGTCTAGTGCACATAAAAGAGTGGAAGTTGTATATATATATATAAAAAACTGCATCCCTGGTCAGGCCTACACTATTGGTTTATACATCCAAGCGCAGGAGTTGTGTGGTGTTTTCTCTAGCAAAGCCTCAGCCGCAGTTTGATCAGGGTCCTCTGAGTAGAGAGTTATGTAGTAATCAGCCAGCAAGGTGCTAATTTTCGCAGGTGAGGTAACAAGGGAGCCTGTAGGATTTTTCAGCGCAGTGATGTAGGTAGGGTGTTTAGGACCAGTGCACAGTTTGGCCAATAATTTGCCTGTTTGTTACCAAATCTGTGGAAGTTTAAAGTTGTGTAGGATAACTTAGTCGCTTCCTGCTGCTGTGCCCATAAGTCAAAATTATGTTTGGCTATTTGCCAGGCTTTAATAGTAGCTGGAGTGCGAGTCCTGTTCAGGATCTCATGTGTTGAGCGAATCGCTTCACTGGGATAACTCTTGGTGATCCCCACTGCTCTGAGAAGCCATGTCTGTTTTGGAAGAGAGTAGGGAGCACACAGATGAGCCTCCTGCCAGGTACCGTTCCTCCCAGCTGAGGATGAGCAATAAATTGAAAGCAATCTGAGAATACAATGGCAAAACAGGTAAACAGCGTAAATACTAAAAACTGTGTAGACCTCACTTTCTTCCCCATGAGGACCGATTCCCATGCAGAGCTCCCACCAGCTAATTACTCCTCTCCAAAGGGTTAAGCTAGAGCTCGGAGGGGGGGAGTAGGGAAACAGAGAGGAGGAAGGTAGAGGAATGGGGGGGGGGGGAACCAGCGTAGTATGGACACAGGATGGTATAATGGAGGCCCACAGTTCCAGCCAGGGAGTAAGGAGCTGGCCTATGAAAAGTGCCCTCTTCTTAAGAGCAGGGCAGAGGACATGCATTGTAAATACTGTAGAAAGAGCTGCAAGTAAGAATGTATAAACAATATGAACCAATACAACAACTGCTGGGGGCCACAAATACGACCAGGGGGCAGAGTGACCATTACCCAAAAAGGTGGTAGAGAACAGGAGGTAGTGCCAAAGTATCAAAAGTATCAATGGATCTCTGGTTGTCCATCTTGATTGGCAAAGTGACTTTTTTTGTATGGAGGCTTATAAGGGCTGTGTTGTTGTTGTGTCAATGTAGAGGAGCCGTTAGAGTTGCTCGTTTGAGGGTCAGTTGTATCCATATCGAAAGTGCTGTTGATGTAGTGCTCTGCTTCCTCTGATGAAGTAAAAGTGAAAAGTGAAATGTTCTTCGGTTTGGAAAGTAATATGCAAGATGGCTGGATAAGCTAGATAAATTTGACATGTTTATGGTACGAGGCAGAGAAAACCGCAGAGAAGGTTTTGCGCTGTATCATCACTTCCATTGAATAATCAGCAAAATGTAGCAGGTCTGCACCCTCAATAGCAAGTGCTCGAGGGGTAATAACAGCCCGGGGTTTGGTCTGGTAATCTGTATGTTGGACGATCCAGTTTACATGCTCGTCAATGCAGGGGAAGCGTAGGCCCAATTAAGCCTGGCACAGACATCAGGGAGCTGGACAGCAGAGAAAGTTTCAGGGAGACTGACAATGCATAAATATTACTATTCTCAAGGTCGTCCAGCTTTTCCCATAGATCCCTGTGTGTGTTAGCCATGTGGGCCAAAGCAGCAGAGTTGGCTGCAGTTTCATCTTCCAGGGAGGAGATCCGTGTAATGCATTGAGCCTGTGACTAGAGGTCCAGGTGTAAATGCTCCAGGCCCCTCTGTACTGCAGCATCTACAGTGGCTGCCAGGGTGGGTGCTAACAGGGCCACCACAGCCTGTGTGATGCCTGTAGGAATGGCAGGGTCGGGTGCTGTTGTGTCAGGCAGTGTGGAAGGTTGCAGCCCATCTTCATCACCGAGAACATCTTAGCTCTGGTGGTGGCCGCTGATTGTAATGCCAGTGAGGCCGATCGGTTGTGGGTGTGCTCCACAAACCAATCCATGTGGATCCTGCTGTGAGGTGGAGGTAGGAGGGGGTCACCCGAGGCAGTAGTAGGCTTGGATGGAGGTTAGAGGAGAGGAGTGAAGCGGGAGCTAGCTCTGCTTACCTCCTCCTCATACGGCGCCAGAACCGGAAGTCTGTTTGCTTATTTTTATGAAGTTAGAAAATATACATTTTATTTTTTGTTAGGAAAGTGGAAAATTGACAACAACCCAAGTCTTATGCTGATCATAGATGGCATAAACATATATCTGCATGAGAATGACAGATGGAGAGATATGTGCTCATTCTGGGGTGATCTAGTGTAACACATGGACCCTGGAGCAATACACAGCTCATAGTAACACCACCACATGTATAGTACTGGAATCCACCCAACTTCTCCATAAGGTAAATATTCCAAGCTAACTTGGATACTTGCTCTGGATAGGCTTACAAGTACCTCCAACCGCTGGAGGCGCATGTTAAACCCCTCATGGAAGTCAAAAATGGCATTGTTGTTGCAAGCAATCTGTTGTTCAGGTCAAAACTAGTGTAATAAGAATGTAAAGTTCAAAATGTATCCCCAACACATTGTTTATTTACAATAATATACTGCGTTGTCTGAATTTCACTTCATAAGTTCATCAATCAATCTGGTATTCTGTCACGTTGAATGTTAGAAACTATAAGAAGATCTAAGGATTTTGCCTTAAAGTGGTTATAAAGTCAAAAGTTTTTTTTTTATCTTAATGTATTCTATGCATTAAGGTAAAACATCTTTCGATTGCTGTTCCTCCATCCCTCCTGCTCCAAATACTTTTTATACTGTTATACATCGATCCAACACTGTGCCCATCTGCAGGTCATCTCTCCCCTTTCTCCCTTTTCACTGATTCAGCTCAGAACAGTGGGAGCCATTGGCTCCTGCTGGTGTCAGTCAAATCTTGTGAGGAGGGAGTGGGGGAGGGGGTGGGGCTGAGCCTGGCTGGGTGGGACTATGGCTCAGGGTGTGTCTATGGCTTGAGGCTTGGCAGCAAGCCTGCAATTGTGCCACCAAAGGAAGTGGCTTTCTCTGGTGGCACATGGAGAATAGGTGGAGCTGAGAGTGCTGGTAGGGGACCCCTGAAAGGGTTCAGGGCTGCCAGCACATTTATAAAATGACAGTAGACATTTCACATACTGTAGGCTTTGCAGTTAGCCTTCACTAAGGGAAAGTCTGAGGTATGCAGCAGTGTGGAAATCTTTGAAGTGTAGTATGAATTTATAGTGAATCTGAACTGGTTCCAAATATTTCTAAGGCAACAATATTGCTAAAATACAGTTTTTTTGTAGTGCTGTGTAATTCTTTAGGTTTATCCTTATTTCCCTATGGAGCCCCTTGGCTCCAAAGCCCAAGTTTTACATGGGGCCACAACATATCTACAAGTCAAGATTTGCCACCTTGTGCCCCTTATCATTCAACTGTCAAATGCCAGAACTTCAGCAGGCAGTAGGGTCTCCTGCATTTTACAGTTGATTGAGAGGGCATAATATCAAGAGGAGTTACATTTAACCTCAACTTGAGCAGAAGTCCAGGATGCAAGTACATCCTGGGCCTAGGATATCTTTTCTTCTAGTACTGGAAAAAGTGGGAAAGGATCAGAGCTTCTATCAGATTTGTATTGCTATTTGTGTCCCTGTTGGCAATATTTTGTCCAATTTATATATTTGTCCTGGTGCAAATTATCATCAGGGTTGAAAGTGATTGAAAACCAAAGTTTTACATTTGTTACCGGAACAGGTGGTGAAGAGTAATCTTCTAATGAGGACACTTATTCAGGAGACAACTGTCTCAGAGAACCCCCCCCCCTTTTGAATTAATTTCTTTGCACTTTTTTCTGTATTTCCTAGACAGGAAGTAGATGGAAATCTCCCTAATGGGACATAAGAAGAAAAAAGTAACCTGGCAGGAATTTTAACCTATGCTAGTCAAACCATAGCACATTTTTTTTTCTCCACATCAAACACTAAGGCAATCATTTGAAGACTAACACAGGTACTCAAAGGCATGCTGTTGTTACTCTACTTTAGTTTTAGGCCAAATCACGTTCACTTTAAAGTTTAGCCCATGAGTCTCTTTTGAATGAAACCAGCTTTAGTTAGCGTCCACAAGCTCCATTTTAGTTAGTCATGGTATTTTTTTTTACAATATAAAAAAACAGCATACTGCCAGCTTCCAAATGTCATTTTTCTATATGTTCACATATATCAGATTTCTTAACTAAATTAATCTATTTATCTCTGTGTTTAAATTGAACTTGTTGAATAACATTTAAATCTTGGACATGGTCTGTACAATATAATATATCATGTCATCACATCCTGCTTTGGAAATCTAATTAAGGCAACATGAACTGACACAAGAGATTCCTAAATGTACAAATTTGTGTTTACATTGTTCTTTCACTGGTCATACTGAATGTCTGGCATGAAACGTATGTTCCAGCAGCTTCACATTCATGTTCACACTGTTTAAGTAATATTAATTGTTCCAACAGAATTTCTGAGGTTAACCTTTATATGGAAAATGTAATTCCTGCCTAAATAACTTAAAAGATATGCTTCATTAATGATTCAAAATGTATTTCTTCATGAATTCATGTGTTTTTACTGTAAATATTAGAAAATCTGATTTGGCAGAAACTTAGTCTCTCCCTCCTGCACCAACATAAAAAATAGGATATAAAATAACAATCTAAAAGATGTAAACGAAAAAGATAAATGTATTTTTTTTTTAATTGGCAAAAAATTGTTAAAAAGCACATTTGAGCAGGTCCTGGCTGGTACAATAAGTTTTATGTAGAATCCAACCTTTTGGAAGTCGTTGGTAGTGATTGGTCAGCAAACTACCCGGTCATTCTTAATTTGCTTATTGAACATTTAGAAACGACTTAACAGTTGCCATCTGCTCATGCTGCTCTATAACTATGTCCACATTTTTAGTGAATTTCTAACAAATATGAAAACATCAGTATTTCCCAAGTTAACTAGACTTCTGACTAAGCATATGTCTGTGATAAATGTTTATTGCTGGATATAGGAACAACTTACATTGTTTAAAGTGAAACTATGGGTAACATAAAAAATGGCATAGATGGTGCAATCTGTTACTAGCATTACCTAAGCAGTTTTTCTTTTGCTGGGTCCTTCCTGTAACATATTTGTATTACCTATTGATTGCCAGTAGGTCTATTATTATTTTCATTTGCTTCACCAGACCAAGCTGCAGTTTCAGCTACAGGGGTAAGGGCAAAATGTTGAAGATTGACAGGAATACTTACAATAATTGGCTTTTGCTCTTTTTCTTTAAATTTACAAAAGAAAAAAAACAGTTGCTGTACTTTGTAGGAGACCAGACCGCATGATGACTCACAGGAAGTGATTTTAATGGTGCTAGCCCTTACTCAACCTGGAAGACTAGATAGAGAAAATGTACTGCATAGGACCTCTTTGTATTGAAGGTAAACATGGCAGAAAAAAATGTTGTTTTTTCTTTTAATCTTCACTGCTTTAAGGCAGCTATAAAAAAGGAAGAATGTGCTGGAGTCTCACATCGATGTTTGTTGAATAGATTAGTGAATAAGCCTAGAAAAAAAGTCTAATCTGTTGATCAGATGTATGGTCAAGAGGGTCAAGAAGATGAAAGAGCCATTACACTTTTGAATGAAATATAGCACCAAGAAATAACTGGCCACTGACCAAATATTTAACTGCTTCCCACCTGGCTTATTGTAGAATGATGACTGAGTGGAAGCTCTCCCATCCTGTGACCAATCACAGCAGATCACATGACAATTATACACAATGGGTGGCTTCCATTAATGCCATCCATTGTGTACTAATGTGTTGATCTCTGTGATTGGTCACAGTGATAACACGGTACAGACAGGGCCAATCACAGTCCATCTGTGTCATGTGATTAGCTGTGTCCAAACACAGCTAATCAAAATAGTACATACTGAATGAATAGATTTCATTCAGAAAAAAAGGTTGCTTATAACAGTGATTATCACTGTTACAAACAATCATAGTGTGTAAAAAAATAAATCCTTATTACATAGTAGTGCAGTGTTACTATGGTAACACTGTATTGTCTGTCATAGTATGTAAGAAACATGTAATAAAAAAAGAAAAAAAAATATTTAAAAAAAATTGAAAAAAAAAGTATTACTTTTTTTTTTTACATACTGTCACCAGTCAGTGTCCCTGATCAAAGCCACACCAGTTATATGATGATGCTTTACTGAACTGGTTACAGTAAAAAAAAATGAAAAAAATATTTTTATTTAATTTTTTTGAAAATTGTGACAAAAAATTACAACTTCAAAAATCTTGCCATTCTTCTTATTAAATACCTTGGACTGCGTCCAAAAAGGGGTAATTTGAGGGGTATTTGTACTATCCTGGTATTTTTGGGCCTCAAGAAATGAGATAGGGTGTCAGTACATCATGATTAATCAATTTTCAGATATTCTGTATATATACCATAGTTTGAGGACTCTATAACTTTCCTACAGACAAAATATTATACACTGATTTGGGTTATTTTCACCAAAAAAATGTAGCAGTATACATTTTGGCCTACATTTATGAAGAAAGATTATCTACTTGCAAAACATTATAACAGAAACAAAGAAAAACATACGTTTTAAAAAAAAAGTGGTATTTTTTCTTTTATTTAGCAAAAAATCTGTGGCGATTAAATACCACCAAAAAAGATCTAGTTGTGTGAAAAAATTTTTAACAATTTAATTTGGGTACAGTGTTCAATGATCGCACAATTGTCATTCAATGTGCAACATCACTGAAAGCTGAAAATTGGCCTGGGCAGCAAGGGGGAAAGTGCCTGGTATTGAAATGGTTAATGATGTAAGAATGATCTACGTATTTCTCTCTATTAATGATTAATAAGATAGGCTATTAGACATGAAGAAGAAAGTCATCAAATTTTAAGATCTGCAAATTAAATTTATCCACCCCACTCAGTCTTTTTAAAATTTGGAAATGTATATTGTCATTAAATAGTGATTTAATATTCCTCTCTTGCATTTATACAGGACGGCTAATAGTATTTTGCATGGACTTGTTTGGTAATGTTGAGACCTTTCACTTTTTATCCAAGCAGCTGCTTCATTTATTACAAATGAAGGAGCTGCTGGATAAGAAGTGAAATGTCTTTTTTTTTTACAGAGTCCAATTACATGTAACTAACTACTACTAGCTATACCATGATCTGCATAAATGAGGGTCTTCACCAACATATGCAATATAGACAAGCACCATTTGTGTTCAATATATATATATATATATTTAAAAACTACCACTCTAAACAGAATGTTATTGCAATATTATCTAATGTAGTATGAGACAAAAATACCAAAAGTCCACCCAAACTTGCTTCTAATGAAAGGACAGCAACAATTATATATTTGGTAAGATTGAAGACAGTATGTGTCAGTCAAGATCAACATTCTAACCTTTGAAGTTACCATAAGTGCAGTAGATTCAGCTACTAGGGTGTACATTAAAGATATAATATACAGTAGGTAGGATCTTGGTTATCATTATATTTTACAATATTACATACATTTTACAGTGTCCTTGCTATGACTGGTTGTTACCAGTTACTGCCCTCAGCAATTAAAATAGGAATTATTTATTGACACTGTAACGTATTTAGAATTCCCAGAATAACAATTAACTTGGGTTAGAAAAAAATACAAAAAAAAATAAATAATAATAATACCCTATAGCATCATTAACGCTAAAAGGCTATAAATCTCAGAGGTTCCAAATGTTTTGAGGCATACACAACATCTGCCCTCTGTCCCCAATTTATTTATTCTAGCCTTTGAGCCTTTGCCAATAAAGATCAGAGAAAACCCAGATATCAATTGCATATTCTGTGGTGGGCAAGAGCATATATGTGCTATGTTTGCAGATGACATCCTTATGCAAATAGAGACGGGGTCTTACATCAAGGCCTCAAAATAAACCACACTAAATCTGGATGGTCATCAGATTAGTGAACTGACACCCTATTTTAGTGGACTAGCTCTCCACTGACTGGGCACTCATGGATTATTCTCCATATGTCTCCTGGCAAGCCTAAACCTACCCGCATGCCGGTGAGTGCTTCCCAAACACTTCCTGTGGTAGCCATTTTGGACATAGAAGCTGCATGCAAAACAATGTAAGAGGTATACAGATTACCCCTATAGACAATGAGGACATCAGACTCTCAGGTGCTGCCACTCTACTGCAAAAATGGATTCTACAATTGATAGTAGTTTCATCAGGAATGATCTGGGCAAATTCTGTTCATGCCTGACTGAGGTGGAGGGCCACATCTCTCAGGTGGAGGACACTGTTAGAAGTCAGAACATATTCTACCGAATTACGTTTCCTGCAACGACAAGTCAAAACCATACCAGAGAAATCGATTGATACTGAAGATCAGATCCACCACAACAACATTAAGGCGCTGAGTATACCAGAATGGGTGAAAGGGTTCAAACCAGAAGAATTTTCTTGGCTCTTTCCCTTTGGCTACTTAATTACAGGGACTGGGGCATGATCATTACTGCTACTCAGAATCACCAGGATCTAACCTGTGAGAATGTCAAAATGTCCCTATTTCCATATTATTCTCCAGAAATTTGACAACACAGAAGCTCTTTCATGGAGGTTTGGAAATGTCGTAGGGACAAAGGTATTAAATATAGCCTCATGTATCCTAGCAGGCTTCATATCCTGGAGGGGGAAACAGCAATTTTTTTGGATACCCCAGCAGCCTGCGTCCAACTGGCTAGATACACATTATTCAGAGGTTGTCTTCTCTACTGCAATTGCCATTACCTGATGTGGCTTCAAGCTGGCTAACCACAAGTATGCAGACAATTTTATCAGTTAAAGACATTAATGGGGTACATCTGTTTGTAGTTCTATATTCTGAAACCTGTTTGAGAGTTGGAGTGGCACTCCCTGTTATTACTGAAGGCAGAAGTGTGGAGCAATTTCCTTCTAATATTTCATGGTGCATTTTTTGCCCTGTTGTAATTTTGAGGTCAACTCCATAGTGAGCAGAATCACAAACACAAATTTGGTGGTGTTGGAGGAGGTGCTCACTTGTTCACAAATAGAAGATTTCACAAAGAGTGCACAAGCTTCAAAATATAAATTAAAAATGCACCATGAAATATTAGAAGTCAATCGCTCCACACTTCCACATCAATGATGACAGGGAATGCTGCTATAACTCTCATCCAGTTACATCTGCAAGGACTGCTCCATTTGATCCCAGATTTGAGTAACCTTCAAAGAAAATGACATATTGACATATCTGACCTGGAAGATAAGAATTGGACAGAGATCTGGAACATGCCTTTCAAACAACTGATGCCAGTCACAGATAGGCTGATACATATTAAAATGCTCTCCTCTGCCTGCTGGAATTGCAGACAGTTCTATATTCTTCCACATATTTATGATTTGTCCTGTTATATGTCAATACTGGCAAAATATCATTCAGTATGTGAACACAGTCACTCTGACCTGTTAAGCTTTCTCACCTAAAATCTGCTAATTGGGCCTGGTGGAGGATATAGCCCCCTTTATAGCAGAAAGAATGCTTCTAGTCTCCTGTTGTTCTATGCCAGGAAAGCCATCACTATAAGCTGGAAAAAGTCAGCTTCTCCCTCTGTTCAGTTCTGGATACAGCTAGTGAACTGAAGTCTGCCATTGCATCAAGATGCATGTGACTACAGGGGATGCCAAAAGAAATTTGCCACATCTGGGCAAAATGGCTTGAGGACACCTCAACAGTAGAGTTGAGAGAACACCTGTATGTTCGGGTTCGGCGTGTTCGGCGGAACTTCGCGGAAACGTTCGGGTTCGGTACCGAACGTTACCCGAACTTGACCCCGGACCCCGAACCCCATTGAAGTCAATGGGGACCCAAACTTTTCGGCACAAAAATGGCTGTAAAAAAGTCCTGGCAAGTGCTAGAGGGCTGCAAAAGGAAGAAAAATGGGAGATGTTATTAGATCTGCAATCTGTCCCTCAAAGCAGTAGTAATCTCTACCTAGTCCAATATCAGATTGTTCTGTAATCAGATTGTTCTGTAATGCAGGATGAGAGTTTGTTCTGTAATCAGATCATTCTGTAATGCAGGATGAGATGTTATTAGATCTGCAATCTGTCCCTCAAAGCAGTAGTAGTAATCTCTACCTAGTTATTATCACTGCAATCTGTCCCTCACAGCAGTAGTAGTAATCTCTACCTAGTTATTAGATCTGCAATCTGTCCCTCACAATCTGTCCCTCACAGCGCCGTCAGCATCCTCTCCCTACACTAACCTGAGAGCATGTGACATGTAGCACTGTGACTCCAGCCTCATATAAAGACTGGGTCACATGATGCACTGGCCAATCACAGCCATGCCATTAGTAACCATGGCTGTGATGGCTTCTAGGGAAAACCAGTGAAACGCTTGTTAATTGGCTGCCCTTGGTAGCTATTCAACATGCGTGATAAAATACCAGAACCCAGAACCAGAACCCGGACTTTTTCTCAAACGTTCGGGTTTGGGTTCGAAACACGGACACCCGAAAGTTCGGTACGGACCCGAAATTTACAGTTCGGGTTCGCTCAACTCTACTCAACAGCAGCAGAGCTAACGCTCTAATTGTCATCAGTTTAGCTATCAATATGATCAGGAGGGTGGCACTCTCTGTTATCTCTCACTCCGTCTGGAGTAGACATTGAGTGTGCATGGCAAATTTTTTTTATTCTTGGCATTCCCATTACTAAAAAAACATGATCTACTTACTATTTGTGTTATGATGAAGTGGGAACAAGATTTAGACAAAGAACTGGATATATCTGATCTGATCTCTCCTGTACCTTCAACCACTCACAGTGGTTCAATGCAACCACCAACCTGCTGAAAGTCTCCCACTGCACATCGCACTGGGAATCGCACCTAAAGCTCCTACACCGCGGGTATTTTACACCTCTCCAGTTATCCAAATTCTCCAAATCTACCTCAACAACATGCTGGAGAAATTGCGGTGAAACAGGATCCCTACTACATACAGTGGCTTTGCCCCAAAATCCTACCTTTCTGAGAAAAAGTGTTTAAATTCCTCTCATCAATAATAGGCTCCAAGCACTCTCCAGACCCTGCTACAGCTCTCCTGCTACTGAACTATGAACACTGGCCCAACATGCATCTGCCCTTTTTCATCCACTGCATGATTGTGGCCAAGAAAACCATTGCCTTAGGATGGAAACAACCAGACCCTCCGGAGTTTATTTCCTTTTTGATACACCTCAACACACAGACCCAATTTGAACTCATGTTCTCTGTCAAAAATGTCAAAAGCCAACTGTTTTGTGTACAATGGTCAGTGTGGCTCTGCCACTCTCTATGTTCTGCTCATTTGTAATGGTGACACGAGAACCCTCTAGGCACCCAAGTTGGGATGTCACCCTTGTTGTTTCAGTTGCTTACACTACTGTTGAATTACAGTTCTCTTTTCTTTCTTTTCCAAGAGATGTACTCAGCAAATATTCTTTGCTTTCATTCTCTAATATCTCGTGTACAAATCTGTAGCATTTTGGACACTACAACTTCAATGCTCTATGTACTTTCCTATCTTACTGTATGTCATTATTTTTGAAATTCAAACAAACAAAATTGGAAAAAAAAGAACTGGATCTAAATGAAAGGTATAAGATAGCATCTCTGTACATCCAAATCATATGTAAACACTTCAATTGTTGAAGCGAACTATAAAGTGCTGCTAAGATGGTATATGGTTTGTTTGAGGTTAGCTTCCTATGTCCCAATGGTGTCTCCAAAGTTACATAGTTAGTCAGGTTGAAAAAAGACACAAGTCCATCCAGTTCAACCAAAAAAAAAACAAAAAACATTTTTATATATATGGAAGGGAGGGTTCCTGCGCTAGGAAAACCAGATGTTTAAGTTGCGGCAAGCTGCCACTTGAAACGACCAAAATATCGTGTAGTAATGTGTATATAAGTGAGTGGCGCTAAACCATGATACTTGATGGATATTCAATAAAAGTGCAAGTGCGTTAAATAATGTGTTTGGTCAATACGGCTGAAAAAGCCCTGTATGTAGAAAGGGAGGTGAGTGAACCAGTGTCTGTATATATAAAACAAACAAATGATGATAATGAAATAAACACGCAGAGGATCTTTACAAGTAAAAAACACAGAGGCTCTGACAGCGTATAAAACGCATTCCTAGTTGTTACATAACACAGGATAGATAATTTCTGTTCCTGCAATGCCTGGTAAGGCACAACATCCAGCCTGGCAGAATCTCGCAGTTTAGAGCTTGACCCCTTCAAGACCCCCAGGACGGTGGATTGTGAGTCTGAACTCGGAACGTGCCAGATTGCCATCCCTTTATGTGGAGAATTTACCCCCCCCCCCCTCAGCTGGAGTGTGTGACGCGAAGTGAGCATCAGAGGAAAGTGTGACGCGACCGACAGTCCTGACATCCCTGTGGCCTCACAGGCACATTTCCAAGGCGTTTTTTCTCCACCTTTCTGGTAAGCCTCCATTCTGAAAGGTTTGGAGTTTTATATCTATTCTGCTGGCTCGCTGTGGATATATACCGTATGACATCATCATTCAATTAGATCAGGATTTTACTACCGTGGATTCTTGAGTTAACCCCTTTGGGACGATTGCACCATTTATGTATTCCTAGCACACAGTTTTTCTATACGTTGCTTTCTGCACTATTACCTGGAATCAGGACTTTCACAAGGACCTTTATTTAATCACAGTGTTTTACTGAGTCCATACATGTATTTCTAATTTATTTGTTTGTTTTATATATACAGACACTGGTTCACTCACCTCCCTTTCTACATACAGGGCTTTTTCAGCCGTATTGACCAAACACATTATTTAACGCACTTGCACTTTTATTGAATATCCATCAAGTATCATGGTTTAGCGCCACTCACTTATATACACATTTTTATATATATATATATATATACACACACATACACAACCAAATAATCCCATATACAATCCTTCACCCACAGTTGATCCAGAGGAAGGCAAAAAACCCCAGCAAAGCATGGATCCAATTTGCTATAACGGGGGAAAAAATTCCTTCCTGATTCCCCGGGAGGCAATCGGATTCACCCTGGATCAACTTTACCTAAAAATGTTAGTACCCAGTTATATTATTTACATTAAGGAAAGAATCCAGGCCTTTTTTAAAGCAATCAACTGTGCTGGCCAAAACCACCTTTGGAGGGAGTCTATTCCACATTTTCACAGCTCTTACTGTCTTACACTTAAGTGTTTTAGAGGTTGTAAACAGGAGGGTACAGCATATCCTATGTAGTGGACATGCCTGAAAGAAGAGATTTTGAATTTAAACATACAATTTTTTTTTTCAATAAAGCTTTATTGAAATGGTGCAAAAGGTTATAATTAGAGTTGAGCGAACTTCTAGAAGTCCGGGTTCTGCTGGTTCGGCCGAACTTCAGGACAAAGTCCGGGTTCGGGTCCGGACAGAACCCGAACTTTGTCCCGGACCCCGAACCCCATTGAAATCAATGGAGACCCGGACTTTTAGGCACAAAAAATGTTGTAAAATAGTCCTGGAAGGTCATAGAGGTCTGCAAAAGGAAGGAAATGTGGGTAAGGGTGGGACAAGTGACCTACAAAGAAATGGGGACAGGGAAATAACTTTAAATATTTTTAAAAAAATAAAAACATAAAAAATGCAAAAATGGAGATCATCTTCAAAATGGGTCTGAAAAGTATTAATTAACATTAGAGGCCATAGAACTGTTCTAAAATCATCTTCAAACTGTGTCAAAAAAGTATAAATAATCTGTTATTCACACTTCTTTTTAAAGTCTGTGTATCACTTTAAATGAAACCGTCAATCATTGCACATCTGTTATTCACACTTCTTTTTATAGTCTGTGTCACTTTTATTATTGCCGCTAATGATTGCACATCTGT
>BLSH010082914.1:43153-54996 GCA_018402905.1 Glandirana rugosa
GTAACCCAGGGACCGCCTGTATATGTATATATATATATATATATATATATATATATATATATATATATATACACACACACAGCGTACTGAGTGTACACTATATATCAGTGCATTCGGGGGTGTACGTACGGTATATAGTGCACTTGATGTGGTGTCTTAAAATATATATAGTCTAATTAATATATATATATATATATATATATATATATATATATATATATATATATATATACACATACACAGTGTATTGAGTGTACACTATATATCAGTGCATTCGGGGGTGTACGGTATATATACAGTCTAGTATATATACACACAGTGTATTGAGTGTATACTATATATCAGTGCATTCGGTAGGGTTGCCACCTCATCTCATTAAACCCAAACACATGTGAATTATACAGGTTCTGAAGCTAATTTAATGCAGATAAGGCACCAAGGGAGTTTGATTACCGCCTTAATTAGCCACAGAACCTGTGTAATTCATATGTGCTTGGGTTTAAAGGGATGAGATGGCAACCCTAGAATTTGGCGTTTACAGTATATAATACAATGTCGTTTGGTGTTAAAAAAAAATCCCCATCATATCAGGAAGGCCACAAAGGAGAGGCAGTATAGTGTTAGTTACACGCCAATGGAGGATGCGCAGCAATTTGAAAGCTCCGATGTTGGTTCCCAGGTTGAGGAAGGGAGTAGTGTGAGCCTAGAGACAGGGGATGCCACAGAAGGACAAGAAGCTAGCAGGCGTGTTCCCCCAGCTGCAGCATAATGCCAAGTTTGCTCCAGTAACGAGGAGGGGACGGATGATGAGGACACGGACTGTACTTGGATGCCTGAGAGAAGAAAGGAGGAAAGTGAGGAGGAGACACAACTCCAATGAGGCAGGATGTCTTCCAGGGGCCAGCTTAAGGGCAGCCACCCAATTGCATCAGACCACAGAGCTCCACAGGTGCAAGGCGCTGCTGGCTCCCTGCTGACTTTCAAAAGTTCTTTGGTGTTGGCTAGAGTTGAGCGGACACCTGGATGTTCGGGTTCGTCTGGTTCCGCCGAACTTCACAGAAAAGTTCGGGTTCGGTACCGAACTTGACCCGAACTTTACCCCGGACCCCGAACCCCATTGAAGTCAATGGTGACCCGAACTTCTGGGCACTAAAATGGCTGTTGAAAAGTCCTGTAAAGGGCTAGAGGGCTGCAAAAGGAAGCAAAATGGGGTCAAGGAGTAGAACAAGTGCCCTACAAACAAATGTGGATAGGGAAATAACTTAAAATCACAAAAAAAAAAAAAATGGGAAGAGGAGGTGGATGTGGAGTAGGAGCCTAGAGGTTGACTAAGCCGTGGCCGTGACCGTGTAGGTGGAAGTGGCGGTGGTGAAGGAGGAGGAGGTAGCCAACACTGTTATTTGATTGTTTTTTTTTTCTAATTGGAGTAGCCCCCAAAATATTGAGACATATTAAAAAAAAACAAGTATACCAATGGCTGTGTGAGGCCGGTCTAAATGTCTATTCTGCACAAGGTACAGCAAGTCTTGTGGGATCCATGCCTGGTTCATTTTAATAAACGTTAGCTTGTCCACGTTGGCTGTGGACAGGCGGCTGCGCTTGTCTGTGATAACGCCCCCTGCTGTGCTAAACACACGTTCAGACAATACACTAGCTGCAGGGCAGGCCAGCACCTCCAAGGCATAAAGGGCAAGCTCAGGCCATGTGCCCAATTTGGAGACCCAGAAGTTGAATGGGGCAGACCCATCAGTCAGCATGTGTAGGTGTTTGCACACATACTGTTCCACCATGTTGCTGAAATGCTGCCTCCTGCTAAGACATTGTCTATCAGCTGGTGGTGCTGTTTGTTGTGGCGTGCTGCTGACAAAGCTTTTCCACATTTCGGCCATGCTAACCCTGCCTTCTGAGGTGCTGGCGGTGCCACAACTGCGTTGGTGACCTCTTTCTCCTCCTCCTCTGCCTTCGCCTTGTGCTTCCACTGAGCCCCCGGTGTCATTTAGCAATGCCCTCAGCAGCGCGTCTACCAGTGCACGCTTGTAGTCGCGCATCTCCCAATCACGCTCCAATGAGCGAATTAAGGACGGCACGTTGTCCTTGTAATGGGGATCCAGCAGGGTGGCCACCCAGTAATCGGCACAAGTTAAAATGTGGGCAACTCGGCTGTCGTTGAGCAGGCACTGCAGCATGTAGTCTCTCATGTGCCAGGCTGCCCAGAGGCAAAGACAAGCTGTCCTCTGTGGGAGGTATATCATCTGTGTTCTCCGTATCCCTCCAGCCACGCTCCAGTGATGCCCACGAGCTGCGTTGGGTGCCACCCTGCTGTGAACACGGTTCCTCCTCCTCCTTATCCTCGTCCTCCTCATCCTCCAGAACTGTGCCCTGGCTTGAAATTTTTTTACCTGGAATATGCTGGTGCAGGAACCCACCCTCCGAGCCACTTGTGAATGACTGGCCTGATAACCGTGGAAATGACCCCTCTTCCTCCTCTTCCTCCTGCGTCACATCCTCTTCCATCATCGCCCGAAGTGTTTTTTCAAGGAGACATAGAAGTGGGATAGTAGCGCTGAGAACAACGTCATCGGCACTGGCCATGTTGGTGGAGTACTCGAAACACCGCAATATGGTACACAGGTCTCGCATGGAGGCCCACTCGTTGGTGGTGAAGTGGTGCTGTTCCACAGAGCTACTGACCTGTGCGTGCTGCAGTTGAAACTCCACTATTGCCTGCTGCTGCTCGCACAGTCTCTCCAGCATGTGCAAGGTGAAGATCCACCTTGTGGACACGTCGCATAGCAGGTGGTGAGCGGGAAGGCCGAAGTTCCGCTGCATTTTTTTAAAGTAGTTACGTATTTTAAAAATTTCTGCACCACAAAATTAAGCACATGCGCCAGGCAAGGGATGTGCATCAAACCGGCTAGGCCCAGAGGTTCTACGAGATTTTGCCCATTATCGCACACCACAAGGCTGGGCTTGAGGCTCAGTGGCAACAACCACTCATCGATCTGTTGTTCAATGCCCGTCCATAGCTGCTACACAGTGTGGGGTTTATCCCCCAAACATATCAGTTTTAAAACAGCCTGCTGTCGTTTCCCCCTGGATGTGCTGAAGTTGTTGGTGAAGGTGTTACGCTAAGCGGATGAGGAGGTGGTAGAGGAGGAGGAGGAGGAAGCGCAGTGGGAGGAGGAGGCAACAGGAGGCAAAGAGAAATGCCCTGCAATCCTCGGTGCCGGAAGAACATGCGCCAAACGGCTAGCTGCCTCAGGCCCACCCACCACTACATCTGCCCAGTGTGCAGTTAGCAAGATATAGCGTCCCTGCCCGTGCTTACTGGTCCACGTATCAGTGGTTATGTGGACCTTGCCACAGATGGCGTTGCGCAGTGCACACTTGATCTCGTCCCCGACTTGTTTGTACAGGGAAGGGATGGCTCACCTGGAAAAGTAGTGGCGGCTGGGAACTACGTACTGTGGGACAGACACTGTCATGGGGTTTTTAAAACTGTCCGTGTCCACCAGACGGAATGACAGCATTTCAAAGGTCAGGAATTTTGAAAAACTGGCATTCAGGGACAGGGATCGCGGGTGGGTAGGGGGGTACTTCCTCTTTCTCTCCAGTGTTTGGAAGATGGAGAGCTGTAAGCTTCCATGGGACCGTGTGGAAATGCTGGGGGATGGTGGCGGACATGGTGGCATTGCTGTCACATTGTCTGTTTGCTAAGTGGCAGGTGACACTGGCACTGTAGAGGTGGAGGAAGAGGCCAAGGCAGCAGCAGAAGAGGAAGCAGGAGGAGGCCGAGATCTTTCTTGGATTTTGAGGTACTTATTCCACTGCAGCAAGTTCTTTGCATTTAGATGCCTGGTCATGGAGGTTGTGCTCAGGTTTAGAACATTTGTGCCTCGCTTCAGCCTCTCATTGCACAGTGTGCAAACCACTTGTGTCTTGTAGTCAGCACATTGTCTGAAGAACTGCCACGCCGGGGAACGCCTTTGAGCTGTCTTTGGTGTGCTAGGTCCCTGGGTGCGGTGGGTAGTAGCAGGCATACTGTCTAGGGGACGTTCACTTCGCTTTTGCAACTTGCTTCCTCTTTTGCTGTGCTGGTGCCTCTGTGCGACCACCAACTCTTCCTCCAAACTGCACACGTCACTCGCATGACCTTCATTCCATGTGGGGTCTATGACCTCATTATCCTCCACATCATCTTCCACCCACCCTTAAACACTGCCCTCCTTGTCAGTCTGCACACTGAGGAAAGCCGCAGCAGTTGGCACCTGTGTTTCGTCATCATCAGATACGTGTTGCGGTGGTGTTTCCATGTCCTCATCCTGAAACAGAAGTGGTTGGGCATTGGTGCACTCAATGTCTTCCACTTCTGGGGCAGGGCTATGTGAATGGCCCACGGAAAGCACACTAGCAGAGTCATCAAAAAGCATAAGAGACTGCTGCATGACTTGGGGCTCAGACTGCTTGGCTGGTTTACAAGGGGCTGAGGTGAAAGACAGATGGCCATGGGGTTCAGGTGCCAACTCTGAGCTTTCATCAAGAGACCAGGTGGGAGACAATGTTAAGGAACTGGAGGCATTGTCAGCCACCCAATCTACTATCGCCTGTACTTGTTCTGGCCTCACCATTCGATGAGCACCATTCGGGCCTACCATAGAACATTGAAGATTCTGTCGGCTACCTGAGAAAGGTGTTTCACATGTGTGTGTAGCTGGCACAGATCGACCACGTCCTATCCTTGCAACAGGAGCTTCAGCAACACCACCAACACCAGCAGCACCAGCAGCACCACGACCATGTCCCTTATTTGACACTCTCCTCATTCTGGACACTAATGTACTATGTAGCACTATTTATTAATACTAAAAAAAAAAAAGAAAAAAGAATAATAAATTATTATTATTTTTTTTAAAAAAAAGAAAATTGTAGATGCACTTTTTATTTTTGTGCAATAAATGCACCACTCACACCAGCAGCAGAACCTCTCCCTACACCAGTATGAGATGATTTTAGAATGATAATCTGTCTTTCACAGCACCGACAGGAACCTGTCCCTACTGCAGTATGAGATGATTTTAGAACAATAATCTCCCCTTCACAGCACCGACAGGAACCTTTCCCTAATGCAGTAGGAAATGGTTTTATAATGATAAACTCTCCCTCAGAGCACCAACAGGAACCTGTCCCTAATGCAGTAGTAGATGGTTTTAGAACGATAAACTCTCCCTCAGAGCACCAACAGGAACCTCTCCATAATGCAGTAGTAGATGGTTTTAGAAGGATAAACTCTCCCACAGAGCACCAACAGGAACCTCTCCCTAATGCAGTAGTAGATGGTTTTAGAACGATAATCTCTCCCTCAGAGCACCAACAGGAACCTCTCCCTAATGCAGTAGTAGATGGTTTTAGAATGATAAACTCTCCCTCAGAGCACCGACAGGAACCTCTCCCTAATGCAGTAGTAGATGATTTTAGAATGATAATTTCTCCCCCAGAGCACCAACAGGAACCTGTCCCTAATGCAGTAGGAGATGGTTTTAGAATGATAATCTCTCCCTCAGAGCACCAACAGGAAACTCTTCCTAATGCAGTAAGAGATGGTTTTAGAATGATAATCTCTTCCTCAGAGCACCAACAGTTACGTTTCCCTAATGCAGTAGTAGATGGTTTTAGAATGATAATCTCTCCCTCAGAGCACCAACAGTTACGTCTCCCTAATGCACTATAAGTTGGTTCTGAACGCTAATGTCTCCCTCACAGCACAGACAGGAACATCTCCCTAATGCACTATAAGATGGTTCTGAACGCTAATGTCTCCCTCACAGGACCATAATGAAGGTCTCCCTAATGCAGTCTGAGATGATTGTGAACGCTAATCTTTCCCTCACAGCACCGGCATGAAGCTCTCCCTACTTTAGTCTGAGACGATCTGACACGCGGCGCTACTTGACTCCAGCCTCATATATAGGCTGGGTCACATGATGCACTGGCCAATCACAGCCATGCCATTAGTAGGCTGCCCAGCAGCTATAGAAAAGGCGCCAAAAATACCCGAATACCGAACCCTATCCCGGACTTTTTTTTTAATGTCCGGGATCAGGTTCAGGGCATGGACACCCCAAAGTCCGGTACGGACCCAAACTTTACAGTCCGGGTGTGCTCAACTCTAGTGTTGGCATTTTTCAACACGTGCAGTAGATCGCACAGTTGACATTTGCAATCTATGTCTGAAGCAGGTCAAGCACAGTCAGAACTCCAGTCACTTGGGCACTACTGTCTTGACAAGACATATGACGACCAGCCATGCAGTCCGTTGACAACAGCACCTGAAAAACCCACACCAGAAAACAAGGCAGACTTCTCCTTGCCCCTCATCTGGGATCTCAACCCCGTACTATACCTCCAGTCCTCTCCAAAACCTGCACTGAGAGGAATGAAGGTCTAGCAATGCGTGCCACAAGTACTTGCAGCCAATCTGCTAGCAGTACACTATGCTAGCTTGGCCAAATTGCTATCACTCCAACTGCTGCCTTTTCTGCTGGTAGACTCTGCCCCTTTCGTGAATTTGTGGAATGTGCTGTCCCACAGTGGCAGGTTCCCAAAATAAAAGTATTTTCGCTTAGGACCATTCCAGCTCTCTACCATCATGTGGAAGGCAATGTTTTGGCCTTGTTGGACAGGGCGGTCTGCAGCAGGGTTCATATTACCGCTGACTCATGGTTCAGCAGGCACGGTCAGGGATGTTACCTTTCCTTCACGGCACACTGGGTAACTCTGCTGGCAGCTGGGAAGGATGCAGGACAGGGTTCAGTGTTGGAGCTAGTTCCGCCACTACGCCTCCAAAAAGCTGGTGGTGATTTTGCCACATCTGCCTCCTCCACCCCCTCCTCTTCTTCTACCTTTGTGGCCTCTTCTGCAGAATTGTCCTCTGAACCTGCACTGCTCCCTAAGCGTTCGAGGGGCTACAAAAGCGGCCAGGCTAAAAGATGGCATGCAGTGCTTGAGTTAGTCTGTCTTGGGGACAGGAGCCACACTGGGGCAGAGATTATGTCAACTCTGCGGGGGCAGGCTCAGAGGTGGTTGATGCCATGGCAGCTTGAGCCAGGAATGGTTGTATGCGACAATGGCACCAACCTTCTCTCTGCCCTCCGACAGGGGCACTTGACACATGTTCCATGCTTGGCACACGTGTTGAATTTGGTGGTGCAGCGTTTCTTGACCAGGTACCCAGGCTTACCAGATATCCTGAGGCAGGCAAGAAAAGTCTGTGGTCATTTCCGACGTTCATACAATGCCAGTGCCTGGCTGACTGACATTCAGCAGGAATCCAACCTGCCCACCAACCGCCTCATTTGTGACATGCCCACCAGGTGGAACTCAACATTTGCAATGCTGCAGCGGCTGCACGCACAGCAGAAGGCCATCAATGAGTACCTCTGTGAGCATGGCACCAGGACAGGCTCAGGGGAGCTTGGCTTCTTTTTGCCACGTCAGTGGTTACTGATCAAGGATGCATGCACTGTCCTGTCACCATTTGAGGAGGCTACAAGGATGATGAGCAGCGACAATGTATGCATCAGTGACACTGTCCCTCTCATATTCCTTCTGGAGCACACGCTTCGTGGAATCATGGACAGGGCAATTGAGGCAGAACAGCAGGAGGAAGAGGACCTGTGCCTATGTGCAGAGCTCATTCTGCCTTGTCAGAGGGAGCAGAGGATGAAACATCTTCAGGATACCTTGAAGAAAAGTTTGTGCAATGCCTTTCCAGACCCTGGGAGGTTACGATGTCCTGGTGCTGGACAAAGTGTTTCTAAAGCTTTGGTCGTACAGGGGCAGAGCGGTGGAGAAGGTGGTCGGCTGACCGATGTCCTCAGGCCAAGGCCTGGTAGGTTCAAGCAACCATCGTTAGCATCTGCATTATATGGTGCAGGAATATCTAGGGGCTAGAGCAGACTTGGAGCCCTTTCCTAACTGAGGATCCACTGAGTTACTGGGTCTTGAGGATGGACCACTGGCTGGAACTTGCTGAATATGCAATTGAGCTACTGGCCTGTCCTGCATATAGTGTGCTTTCTGAATGGACATTCAGTGCGCTGGAGGTTTCATAACCAAAGAGTGTGCCTGTCCACAGACTCGGTTGATAGACTCACTTATATAAAGATGAATCAATCCTGGATCAGCAACTATCAAGCCCCTGATGCTGATACAACTGATTAAATTTGCTAGGGATCTGGGATCCCTTGAAGACTGCCACTGCTCCTATTCTTCCTGCCCATAATCTAGAACAATATTTTGTATTTAGGGCACCACCAACAGCCAAGGCCCAATTTTCCTGCACCTGGTTTACAGGGGCATGCCATAACAATTTTTAAACAAATTTACAACAGCAGGGCCCGTTCCTGCGCTCAAAAAGAGTAACTGCAAGGGGTTACAGTTTTCTGGCACCGCCAACACCCAAGGCCCAATTTTTTGGCACCTATTTGACTGGGCCATGTCATCATCATTTTTAAAATAATTTACAACAGTAGGGCCCGTTCCTGTGCCCAGCAAGAGTAACTGCAAGGGGTTACAGTGTTCTGGCAATGCCAACACCCAAGGCCCAATTTTTTGGCACCTGTTTGACTGGGTCATGTCCTCATCATTTTTAAAATAATTTACAACAGCAGGGCCTGCACCAAAACATAAAAAGAAAAACAATTGTGTGGGGGTCCCCCAAAATCCAAACCAGGCCCTTCAGGTCTGGTATGGATTTTAAGGGGATCCCCACGCCAAAATTAAAAAAAAATGATGTGGGGGTCTCCCCAAAATCCAAACCAGACCCTTATCCAAGCACGACGCAACCCTGTTATGGCATGAGGGGGTGGGGATGAGCGACCGCCCCCCCCTCCAAACTATACCGGGCCACATGCCCTCAACATGGGGGAGGGTGCTTTGAGGTTCCCCCAAAGCACCTTGTCCCCATGTTGATGGTGAGAAGGGTCTCATCCCCACAACCCTGGCCGGTGGTTGTGGAGGTCTGCAGGTGGGGCTTATCAGAATCTGGAAGCCCTTTTTAATAAGCGGGCCCCCAGATCCTGACCCCCTCCCCCATGTGAATGGGTATGGGGTACGTTGTACCCCTACCCATTCACCAAAAAGAGTGTAGTGGTACAAATAAGAGGCAATTTTTGACAAGTCCTTTATTGGGTAAAATAGCTCTTCTTCTTTCTTCTTTCTTCCTCCATCTTCTCCTGCCCCGGTCCTTCTTCTGGTCTGATGCTGCTTCTTTCGGTCTCCTTCTTTCCTCTCTTCATCTTCAATCTTCATCTTTTTCTTCCTTCTTCTTTTACCGCCCCCGCTCCCGCTGCTGCAGCCGTGCACTCCAGAGGCGTCTCCCAGAATGGGCAGTCTGCAGTCTGAAATTTTTTTTATAGGTAAGGGCGGGGCCACCCAGTGACGTCACCAGGTGGCCCGCCCTTTCTTATAAAAGAAATGTCAAACTGAAGACCTCCCATTCTGGGAGACGCCTCTGGACTGCACAGCTGTGGCAGCGGGAGAGAGGTGGCGGTGAAAGAAGAAGGAAGAAGATGAAGATTGAAGACGAAGAGAGGAAGGAAGAAGACTGAAAGAGAAAGCAGAAGACCAGAAGAAGATGGAGGAAGAAAGAAAAAAAAAGAGCTATTTTACACAATAAAGGACTTGTCAAAAACCACCTCTTGTTTTTTGTACCACTACACTCCTTTTTTGATGAATGGGTAGGAGTACAATGTACCCCATACCTATTCACATGGGGGGGGTCGGGATCTTGGGGCCCCCTTAAAGGGGGTTTCTAGATTCTGATAAGCCCCCCACCTGTAGACCCCCACAACCACCGGCAATGGTTGTGGGGATGAGGCCCTTCTCCCCATCAACATGGGGACAAGGTGCTTTGGGGGGGACCTCAAAGCGCTCTCCCCCATTTCGAGGGCATGTGGCCTGGTATGGTTCAGAGGGGGGTGCTCGCTCGTCCCCACCCCCTCCTGCCATGCCAGGGCTGTGTGCTCAGATAAGGGTCTGGTTTGGATTTTGGGGGGACCCTACGCCATTTTTTTAAAAATTTGGCACGGGGTTCCCCTTAAAATCCATACCAGACCTGAAGAGTCTGGTACGGACTTTGGGGGGGACCCCTACGCAATTTTTTTTTAAATTGTGGTGCGGGGTTCCCCTTAAGATCCATACCAGACCTGAAGGGCCTGGTATGGACTGGGGGGGGGGGGGAACGCAATGCTCTTTCAGTGATCTCAGTGATTCTTGCCTATATTGCCGGTAACCGGCAATACATTACAGCCGCGAGCGGGTTTAAATGAAAATTTTTCCTATACACATGTCATTTTGCTGTGGCCATGTTTTAAACATCAGAGATGCACCCTTTTACAGGCAGACTAAGGGACCCCCCCATGCACGATATTTAAAGGAATATTTAATTTTTATGTTTTCACTTTAAGCATTATTAAGCTCCTGAAAAAACAATTGATTTAAAACTTTTTTTTGGATTAATACAGTTCCCCTAGGGCAGTACCCAGGTCCCCATACACTGTTTAGGGCAATAACATACGTATAAGCCTTTAACCACTTCAGCCCTGGAAGGATTTCCAGCTGTAGGACCGGAGCCCTTTTTGCGATTCAGCGCTGCGTCGCTTTAACTGACAATTGCGCGGTCGTGCGACGTTGTACCCAAACGAAATTTGCGTCCTTTTTTTCCCACAAATAGAGCTTTCTTTTGGTGGTATTTGATCACCACTGCGTCATTTCTGATCGCCGCTATAAACAAAAGAAGAGCGACAATTTTGCAAAAAAAACCAAATTTCTTACTTTTTCCTAAAATACAAATCCAAAAAAATATATAAAAAAACATTTTTTTTCACCGTTTTTGGCCGATTTATATTCGTCCTCATATTTGCGATAAAAAAAAATCGCAATTGGCGTTTATTGATTGGTTTGTGCAAAAGTGGCCGCGTTTACGGATGATGAGAATTCATTTTGGGGGTTTTTATTTTTTTTTATTTTTTACTAGTAATGGCGGCGATCTGCGATTTTTAGTGGTACTGCGATATTTCAGCGGACATGTCGGACCATTTTGACACTTTTTTGGGACCATTGGCATTTATACAGCGATCAGTGCTATAAAAATGCACTGATTACTGTGTAAATGCCATTGGCAGTGAATGGGGTTAACCTGCAGGGGGCGCTCTAAGGGTTAACTATGTTCCCTAGGCGTGTTCTAACTGTATGGCGGCTGCCCTAGCTGGGGAAGGGAAGTGGTCACAGCCTCCACCTTCAGGAAGGCTGTGATCACAGCCCTTCCCCCTCACACAGAACGGAGGTCCGTGTTTACTTACACGGACCTCCGTTCCTTCACTCCGGGGGGGCCATCGCGGGTAGCCGGCAGCAATCTAAGCCGCTCCCTGGCCCTCCCCGAACACAGTGAGCGCTCACTAGGCTCTGTCTCGCGGCCGCCGTCGTATGACGGCGATTCGCGTTACAGAGCCACTCTGTCGCCGTCAATTGCCGATAAGTTATAATAAAATCCCTTTTTTGTGGGGTAAGGTTTCGCCTAAGATATCACCAAAGATCTTTATGTAAAATGAATGCATTGCCAGTACGTGTGACATATGTTCAAGCAAAGGCTCAGAGCTTCAATAAAAGCTGCTGAAATGAACAGATTGTGTTGAAGTGGCAGTATGCTGCCGCCGGCGCTCTGTCTCGGATCACTCGCGAGTGACACAAGCCCCTCCCGGTCCCTCGCCGAATCTAACGACGGCCGATGGGCGCTACCGGGGGGGCCTCACTTCCTTGCCTCCAGGCACATTCATTTGTGCCTG
>BLSH010082914.1:76058-86556 GCA_018402905.1 Glandirana rugosa
GGGGACCTTATTGTCTGTGTGCATGGAGTTCACTTTTTGCTGAAACGTTCTCGGAAGGTACATTCATTTAATCCATGATTATCACAGACGAAGGGTTCTCCAGTGAACTATACAACATTGGAACCCACATGTTTCCAGCGTTGTATCAGTCTGTCGCTGTTCTTGTTTGTTATTAGTTTTTGATACATTGTGTCTTTCACATGCTACACTTTTCATTTAGATGTTTGTAACAATAATATCTTTATATATTTTATCTTTATGTTATTGTGTATTTGAATTCCCCACAGACAGGCCGACTTGTTGAGCATTACAGAGGGACCGGCGATGGCACGCACGGAGACTTTCTTTGTCTCCGTGTGTTCCGCGTGCGATCCTCTTAAGTATTGCACCATGTCATGCCGATTCTGTTGAAAGCTATGAGCCTTGAAAGGAATTGATGATAACTAAACAAGTAACAGCTGATTGATTGTGTGGTGATTGGCCGAACATGGGAAGTTACCATCAGTATCTTTATATATATACATCTATGTATACCCATGCCTCACCAGCTATGAGTAAGCGCCCCTAGGATGGCGTGAAACGCGTTAGCAATTTTATCTCTTGTCTGTACACATGGATTTGGATTCATTAAAATATTGCAAAGGAGTGCGGTCGTCCGGAGTTTTTCTCTTGTATACCTGATACCTCTAATAAACTTTGATGTATTTTGCACACTTTTTGCATATTAATATTATTGCTATTTGAGCACTATTTGATTGTAAGCGCTACACTATAGCACTGTGTCGCGCAGTACTTGTATAGCGCAGTCAATTTTACACATCGCTTTACACACATATTGTACATTCACCTCAGTCCCTGCTCTCAAAGTGCTTAAAATCTAAAGTTCCTAACTCACATTCATACATACACATAGTAGGGCCTATTTAGATAGGAGCCAATTAACCTACCAGCATGCCTTTTAGAATGTGGGAGGAAACCAAAGCAGGCACAGGGAGAACATTAAAACTCCAGGCAGGTAGTGCTGTGATTGGGATTCAAACCGATGACCCCAGTTCTGCTAGGCAGAGGTGCTAATCACTTAGCCAGTGCTGCCACAATACACACACACATGCCTGTGTGTTTGAGCTTTGGGGTGCACACCCTAATGCAATAAGCTGCACACACCTAAGGTGTAAATAGATACCCTCCAGGCAGCAGCCAGAGTCTTTTTCATCTTCATACTGTTTGTCAATCAGATTGCTTATTTTTGTTTTCTTTGGAACAATCAGCTTCCTTTCTACTGTCTTCATCATGCTAACGAAGTCCTCATTTTCAATCAGTCTGACTGGTAATCGGGTGCACCCAATCCATCTTGCAATGGCCTTCTCCCTGGCCTGTTGTTCCTAAGGCGTCATGCACACTGGACGTTTTTGGACATTTTTACAGCTGCTGTTTTTAGCTGCAGACGTTCTTTTCTACAGTCAATAAACTCTTAAACTGTTATCCTATGTGTTCATGCACACATAGGCTGTTATCAAGTGTTTTTGGCGGGTACGTTTTTGAGCTGTAAAAAGAAAACCAAGACCAGTGGGTTTTGAGAGACATTTTTCAGCTGTAAAACCGCTCAAACACTCACAAATGCGCAAAAATGCCACTCACCAACGTTTTTGGATGTTTTAGATCCATTGAGGGAAAAAAAAAACGCTACTGCTCAAAAAAATGTGGCTAAACGCGGCTCACCAACGTTTTTGCCTGTTTTTGGTCCATAAAAAAAAATTGCTACTGTTCAAAAACGCTAGTGCAAAATGCTGAAGAACTCCCTGCAAAGCTACTGACGTTTTAAGGACATATTTTTAATGTCCAGTGTGCATGAGGCCTTAGAGTCAATTTTGTATTTCGAAGCACCAAAAAGAGCAAATAGTTTGCTGTGGTGGTGCGCTGGCTTGACTTGGCCCATCATTGGTGGTTTTCTGTGTATGCAGGGTTAAATTAGGAGGAAAAAATAAAGTTAAGAGTTTACTTTCTCACCCCACACAGTCAGCTCCAAGTTGTCTCTCTATAAAATACTACACGTATGGCCCTTCCCAGGGCCAGCCTTCGGCCTATAGGTGCCCTCTGCCGTGCGAAAAATTGACAGTGACCACATCCCTCTATATATTTTGGTGAGGTACTTTCATTACAGTAAAACAGCAGCTGATAGATATTATGAAATCACTCCCATAAAGATTCAGTGACTGCACAACCTGGACAGACCCAGACAAAACAGCTATTACTTCAGAATAACAAAAGGTATGACATTTGACTGCAACAAAGTGTGTTAAAAAAACCCCTGCAATTGATAAGACTTTTCTCAAAAAAAGTTAGAGTTAAAGTGTTTGTTAACCCCCCCAAAAAAATACAGATCCTGGTCTCTTAAAGCGGATTAAACAGCACAGTGTAATCTGCGCCCCTCTAAACTGTATAAAGCCTGCCTGATCGCTCCACTTCCTGTAATCCCCCTGTCTGCACAGACAACAAAAACCAGGACCCTGGCCACCATTGTCTGTGACGTCCGCAGCCCTGCTCTCAGCTCTCATCTCACCCCTTCCTCCCTTTCTGTGTCTCTGTACCCCCCCCCCCACCACTCTCGCTGCTATTAATGGAATATAAAAATAAAAAAGTCTATGCCAGCCCACTATTAGAGCCTATGCCAATCCAGTGGTACCATTCCAGTCATTAAGGAGTCCCTAAAAATTAGATGCAATGGCTTTGAAATGACAGAGCTCAATTCCATTAGGATCCGTGGATGGATGCCATCTGGTCCAGGTGCTTTATCTACCTTTATTCTGTCTAAATACTTCTGGACCATTTCACTTTTGAGCCATTGTGGATCATTTGGGCTGTGTCACTACCACCCCCATTATGGACATAAGCTCCCCCATGCTCCTTTGTATACACAGAGCTGAAGAATGTATTTAATAAGTTTGCTTTCTCTTTGTGCCCAGTCACACACTCTAGATTATTTTTTAAAGGGCCTACATGCTCAGACCTGACCTTTTTACTATTAATATATTTGAAGAATTTTTTGGGGGTTTGTCCTATCTTTTGCAATCTGTCGTTCGTTTTGAATTTTTGTGCATTTATTTCCTTTTTACATATTCTGTTATATTCTTTGTAATATTTAAAAGATGATAGATGTAAAGAGTGCAGGGAAGAGCTACGTACATAGTACAGTGTTCTGGTGCACGCTACGTACAGCGTGCAGGGTTCTCGGATGCGCTATCACTACAGCACTACATGTCATCACTACACCTCTCCTTAGCAAAAACTCTGCCCTTATCTTTAGCCCCCCACCCTCCCCAAAGCTCAACCATCTTGCGTGCAGGGTTCTGGGATGAGCTGCATTCAGAGTGCAGGGTTCTGGGATGAGCTGCGTACAGAGTGCAGGGTTCTGGGATGAGCTGCGTACAGAGTGCAGGGTTCTGGGATGAGCTGCGTACAGAGTGCAGGGGTCTGGGATGAGCTGCATACAGAGTAAAGGGTTCTGGGATGAGCTGCGTAGAGAGTGCAGGATTCTGGGACAAGCTGCGTAGAGAGTGCAGGGTTCTGGGATAAGCTGCGTAGAGAGTGCAGGGATCTGGGATGAGCTGCTTACAGAGTGCAGAATTCTGGGATGAGCTGCGTACAGAGTTCTGGGATGAGCTGCGTGCAGGGTCCTGGGACATGCTACGTACAGAGTGCAGGGTTCTGGGGCCTGCTATGTACAGAGTGTAGAGTTATGGGGCACGCTACTTAAATAGTGCAGAGTTCTGGGGCACGCTATGTACATTGTGCAGTTATGGGGCATGCTATATACAGAGTGCAGGGTTCTGGGAAGAGCTACGTACATAGTGCAGGGTTCTGGGGCAGCTTCGTACAGAGCTCAGGGTTCTGGAATGAGCTGCGTACAGAGTGCAGGGTTCTGGGATGAGCTGTGTACAGATTGCAGGGTTCTGGGATGAGCTACTTACAGAGTGCAGGGTTCTGGGATGAGCTGCGTACAGAGTGCAGAGTTCTGGGATGAGCTGCGTACAGAGTGCAGGGTTCTGGGATGAGCTGCGTACAGAGTACAAAGTTCTGGGGCATGCTATTTACCAGAGTGCAGAGTTCTGGGAAGAGCTATGTACATAGTACAGGGTTCGGGGGCACAATACGTACAGAGTACAGGGCTCGGGGGAATGCTATGTACATAGTGCCGAGTAGTGGGGCATTCTATGTACAGAGTGCAGGGTTCTGGGAAGAGCTACGTACATAGTACAGGGTTCTGGGGCACACTACGTACAGAGTGTGGGGTTCTGGGGCACATTAAGTACAGATTGCAAGGTTCTGGGAATAGCTACATACATAGCACAGTGTTCTGGAGCACACTACGTACAGAGTGCAGGGTCCTGGGGCATAATACGCACAGGGTTCAGGGGCATGTTATGTACAGTGTGCAGGCTTCTGGGGCTTGCTACTTAAATAGTGTAGTGTTCTGGGGCACGCTATGTAAAGAGTGCAGGGTTCTAGGAAGAGCTACGTACATAGAGCAGTGTTCTGGGGTACGCTACGTACAGCGTGCAGGGTTCTGGGGAACATTACATACAGAGTGCAGGGTTCTGGGGCATGCTACGTACAGAGTGCAGAGTTATGGGGCACGCTACTTAAATAGTGCAGCGTTCTGGGGCACGCTATATACATTGTGCAGTTTTGGGGCATGCTATATACAGTGTGCAGGGTTCTGGGAAGAGCTACATACATAGTACAGGGTTCTGGGGCTCACTACGTACAGAGCACAGGGTTCTGGAATGAGCTGCTTACAGAGTGCAGGGTTCTGGGATGAGCTGTGTGCAGATTGCAGGGTTCTGGGATGAGCTGCGTACAGATTGCAGGGTTCTGGGATGAGCTGCGTACAGTGCAGGGTTCTAGGATGAGCTGCGTACAGAGTGCAAAGTTCTGGGGCATGCAGGGTTCTGGGAAGAGCATTGTACATAGTACAGGGTTCTGGGGCACACTACGTACAGAGTGCAGGGTTCTGGGGCACATTAAGTACAGATTGCAAGGTTCTGGGAATAGCTACATACATAGTACAGTGTTCTGGAGCACACTACGTACAGAGTGCTGGGCTCTGGAGCACAATACGTACAGAGTTCAGGGTTCTGGGGCATGTTAAGTACAGTTTGCAGGGTTCTAGGGCACGCTACTTAAATAGTGTAGAGTTCTGGGGCACGCTATGTAAAGAGTGCCGTGTTCTAGGAAGAGCTACATACATAGTGCAGTGTTCTGGGGCACGCTATGTACAAGGTGCAGGATTCTGGGGAACACTACATACAGAGTGCAGGGTTCTGGGGCATGCCACGTACATAGTGCAGAGTTCTGTGGCATGTTACGTACAGAGTGCAGGGTGTCATGAACCTGTAGTACAATTCATGTCCTGTCTGTTTGCTTATCTCTTTGGTTGTGTCAGCTTAGAGGCCTGCACATCATCAACTGTGTGCTAAGTAGCTTCCCTCTGTGAGCTCCACCCCGGTCTCCAATTAGGAAAAACGAATAAAGACCATGTGCTGCAAGCCTCGACCAATTATTTTTTATGCTTGTGTGGTTGCTTCTGCCGTGTGCTCTGTTGTTTCAGTGTACCGATCTCGGCTTGTTCTTTGACCTTCCTTGTCTGCTAGTGTCCCTGATCTCAGCTTGCTAGTGACCCCGGATTTGGCATGCCTCCTGTCTGTTTCTGTCTGCTTGTAGCCCTGACCCTTGGCTCTCCCACTGACCGTCTCTTGATATCTTGCACTGCTGCTTTCTCTCCATTTCACCTGTAACCTGTCGTGAGCGTGAACTGGGGGACTGTGACCTGGATCCAGTTGCAGCTAAGTCCATCCTTATCCCCAGAGGCCCTGGGGAACACCTGCTGGCTCTTAGACTCCGTGCCCTGGGGAAACCTATGCTCTAGCTCCCTGTGCAATCTGTGTCAGGGTCCCAACAGTCCTGCTTCCCTGCACCATCCTGATCTCTAGTCGCAGCAGTCTGCTAGGGGTTCACAACCTTAGTGATGCGCTTCGCACTTCAGCGGTGCGATTCGCACCCCTGCGGGGCGCATCTGTCACCTTACCGCAGGTGATCTGACACAAGGTTCTGGGAAGAGCTATGTACATAATACAGTGGTCTGGGGCACGCTACGAACAGAGTGCAGGGTTCTGGAGCATACTATGTACAGAGTGCAGGGTTCTGTTGTGCGCTATCACTACATCTCATCACTACACCCCTCCTTAGCAATAACCTCTGCCCTTATCTATAGCCCCCCACCCTTCCCAAAGCTCAACCATCTTGAGTGCAGGGTTCTGGGATGAGCTGCGTACAGAGTGCAGGGCCCTGGGATGGGATATGTACAGATTTCAGGGCTCTGGGATGAGCTGCCTACAGAGTGCAGGGTTCTGGGATGAGCTGCATACAGAGTGGAGGGTTTTGGGGCATGCTACGTACATAGTGCAGAGTTCTGGGGCACACTATGTACATAGTGCAGAATTCTGGGGCATGCTATGTATAGAGTGCAGGGTTCTGGGAAGAGCTACGTACATAGTACAGTGTTCTGGGACGTACTATGAACAGAGTGCAGGGTTCTGGGGCACACTACGTACAGAGTGCAGGGTTCTGGGGCACACTACGTGCAGGGTTCTGGGGCACACTACGTACAGAGTTCTGGGGCACACTACGTACAGAGTGCACAGTTTTGGGGCATGCACCCTCCTCAAAGCTCAACCATCTTGAGTGCAGGGTTCTGGGATGAGCTGCGTACAGAGTGCAGGGTTCTGGGATGAGCTGCGTACAGAGTGCAGGATTCTGGGATGATCTGCGTACAGATTGCAGGGTTCAGGGATGAGCTGCATGCAGGCTTCTGGGCCACACTACGTACAGAGTGCAGTGTTCTGGAATGAGCTGCATACAGAATGCAGGGTTCTGGGGTGCTCTATGTATAGAGTGCAGGGTTCTGGAGTGCGCTATGCACAGAGTACATCCTTCCATCCATCCACATCTCATCCCTACACCCCTCCTTAGCAATAACCTGTGCAACCCCCTCCCTCCTTTCCCAACACAACCCCTCTAATCTGCCCAAATATTTAGCCCCCCACCCTCCACAAAGCTCAACCATCTTCCACATGGTTACATTTCTGGCTCTTCTTCCATCCACTGCAGCAAAATCTTCCTTTTCAGTGCACTAAATGCACACTCATTGTCGGCTCCAGAACTTCTCTGACCATGTAGGAGAATGGGGATCACGCTGCAGCTTCTCTCCCCCACTCCTGTCCTTGAACATGCTGCAACTACCAGCACTTCTCCTGAGTGCAGAGCAGGCAGAGGGTTTTTACTTTCACTTCCTGGGGCACGCTATGTACGTAAAGTGCCCCAGAACTCTGCACTCTGTAAATAGCATGCCCCAGAACTCTGCACTCTGTACGCAGCTCATCCTAGAACCCTGCACTCTGTACACAACCCATCCCAGAACCCTGCACTCTGTACGCAGCTCATCCCAGAACCTGCACATTGTATGCAGCTCATCCCAGAACCCTGCACTCTGTATGCAGCTCATGCCAGAACCCTGCAATCTGTACGCAGCTCATCCCAGAACCCTGCACTCTGTATGCAGCTCATCCCAGAACCCTGCACTCTGTACGCAGCTCATCCCAGAACCCTGCATTCTGTACGCAGCTCATCCCAGAACCCTGCACTCTGTATGCAGCTCATCCCAGAACCCTGCACTCTGTACGCAGCTCATCCCAGAACCCGGCAATCTGTACGCAACTCATGCCAGAACCCTGCGCTCTGTATGCAGCTCATACCAGAACCCTACACACAAGATGGTTGAGTTATGGGAAGGGTGGGGGGTTAAAGATTAGGGCAGAAAAGAGGGGTTGTGTTGGGGGGAGGGGATGCAGAGGTTATTTCCAAGGAGGGGTGTAGTGATGAGATGTAGTGATAGCTCACCCCAGAACCCTGCACTCTGTACGTATCGCGCCCTAGAACCCTGCACTCTGTACGTAACGTGCCCCAGAACCCTGCACTCTGTATGGAGTGCAGGGTTCCGGGGCGTGATACGTATAGAGTGCAGGGTTCTGGGGTGAGCTGCCTACAGAGTGCAAAGTTCTGGGGCATGCTATGTACAGAGTGCAGGGTTCTGGGAAGAGCTATGTACATAGTACAGGGTTCGGGGGCACACTATGTACAAAGAACAGGGCTTGGGGGAACGCTATGTACATATTGCTGAGTAGTGGGGCATTCTATGTACAGAGTGCAGGGTTCTGGGAAGAGCTACGTACATAGTACAGGGTTCTGGGGTACACTACGTACAGAGTGCAGGGTTCTGGGGCACATTAAGTACAGATTGCAAGGTTCTGGGAATAGCTACATACATATTACAGTGTTATGGAGCACACTACGAACAGAGTGCAGGGTTCTGGGGCACAATACGCACACGGTTCAGGGGCATGTTATGTACAGTGTGCAGGGTTCTGGGGCATGCTACTAAATAGTGTAGGGTTCTGGGGCAAGCTATGTAAAGAGTACAGGGTTCTAGGAAGTGTTACGTACAGTGTAGTGTTCTGGGGTACGTTACGTACATAGTGCAGGGTTCTGGGGTACGCTACGTACAGAGTGCAGGGTTCTGGGGCACACTATGTACATAGTGCAGAGTTCTGGGGCACGCTATGTAGAGAGTGTAGGGTTCTGGGAAGAGCTAAGTACATAGTACAGTGTTCTGGGACATGCTACGAACAGAGTGCAGGGTTCTGGGGCACGCTACGTACAGAGTGCAGGGTTCTGGGGCACGCTACATACAGAGTGCAGGGTTCTGGGATGAGCTGCGTACAGAGTGCAGGGTTCTGGGATGAGTTGCGTACAGAGTGTAGGGTTCTGGGATGAGCTGCGTACAGAGTGCAGGGTTCTGGGATGAGCTGCATACAGAGTGCAGGGTTCTGGGATGAGCTGCGTACAGAGTGCAGGGTTCTGGGATGAGCTGCATACAGAGTGCAGGGTTCTGGGATGAGCTGCATACAGAGTGCAGAGTTCTGGGACACACTACGTACAGAGTGCAGGGTTCTGGGGCACACTACGTACAGAGTGCAGGGTTCTGAGGCACATTACGTACAGAGTGCCGGGTTCTGGGGCACACTATGTACATAGTGCAGAGTTCTGGGGCACGCTATGTAGAGAGTGTAGGGTTCTGGGAAGAGCTACGTACATAGTACAGTGTTCTGGGACATGCTACGTACAGAGTGCAGGGTTCTGGGGCACGCTACGTACAGAGTGCAGGGTTCTGGGGCACGCTACATACAGAATGCAGGGTTCTGAGGCACACTACGTACAGAGTGCAAAGTTCAGGGGCACATTACGTACAGAGTGCACAATTTTGGGGCATGCTATGTACAGAGTGCAGGGTTCTGGGATGAGCTGCATACAGAGTGCAGGGTTCTGGGGCATGTTACGTACAGAGTGCAGGGTTCTTGGGCACGCTGTGTACAGAGTGCAGGCTTCTGGGGTGCGCTAGCACAACATCACTACATCTCATCATTACACCCTTCTTTAGCAATAACCTCTGCACCCCCCTACCCCCAACACAACCCCTCTTCTCTGCCCTAATCTTTATCCCCCCACCCTCCCCAAAGCTCAACCATCTTGAGTGTAGGGTTCTGGGATGAGCTGCGTACAGAGTGCAGGGTTCTGGGATGAGCTGCGTACAGAGTGCAGGGTTCTGGGATGAGCTCCGTACAGAGTGCAGGGTTCTGGGATGAGCAGCGTACAGAGTGCAGGGTTCTGGGATGAGCAGCGTACAGAGTGCAGGTTCTGGGATGAGCTGCGTACAGGGTGCAGGGTTCTGGCCCGCACTACGTATAGAGTGCAGAGTTCTGGATAAGCTGCGTACAGAGTGCAGGGTTCTGGGGTGCTCTATGTATAGAGTGCAGGGTTCTGGCGTGCGCTATGCACAGGGTATAGTTTTCAAGACAGCACTAGGTACAGAGTCCATCCATCGATCCACATCTCATTACTACACCCCTCCTTAGCAATAACCTGTAATGTAAAGTTATGCACTTGGGGGCTAAGAATATGCATGCATCGTACATACTAGGGGGAGTACAACTGGGGGAATCCATAGTGGAGAAGGATCTGGGGGTGTTGGTAGATGAACTTTTGATATGGGACACGTATCGCGTGCGGTCTTGGGACGTGAGATATGTATCTCGTGGGGTCTTGGGACGTGAGACATGCGTCGAATAGGTCTTGAGACGTGAGATATGCATCACGCCCGGTCTTGGGACGTGGGACATGCGTCGAGTAGGGTCTTGGACGTGAGACATGCGACGAGTAGGGTCTTGGGACGTGAGACATGCGACGAGTAGGGTCTTGGGACGTGAGACATGCCTCGAGTAGGGTCTTGGGACGTGAGACATGCGTCGAGTAGGGTCTTGGGACGTGAGACATGCGTCGAGTAGGGTCTTGGGATGTGAGTTCTACCAACTCGAAACCCCTCCCA
>BLSH010082914.1:88794-111317 GCA_018402905.1 Glandirana rugosa
GGGTTAGCTGTAGGGAGAGGAAGCTGATGGCGTCAGGGGGAGATTAGAGACATTTTTAACAACATCTGATCCTGCATCCTGAGATAGATTACTACTGCTGTGCTGTTGCTCTGAGGACAGATAGCAGAAATTTGAGATTTCACATACCGCTGCTTTGAGTTGCAGATCAAACTCTGCATAAAACAACAATCGCTACGATCGTGCTCAACGATCAGATTGTTGGAGGAATTTGAGATTTCAAATACTGCTGCTTTGAGTTGCAGATTGCAGATTAAACTCTGCCTAACACAACGATCGCTACGATCGTGCACAACGATCAGATTGTTGGAGTACTTTGAAATTTCACATACTGCTGCTTTGAGTGACACATTGCAGATCAAACCCTGCCTAACACAACGATCGTTACGATCGTACACAATGATCAGATTGTGGGATCGTACACAATGATCATATTGTGGGATCGTACACAACGCTCAGATTGTGGGAGTAATTTGAGATTTCACATACTGCTGCTTTGAGCGATCTGACTGCACTAGGAGGGGCAGATTATTGTTCAAAAATCATCTCCTAGTTCTAAAGGGAGAGGTTTTAGCTGCAGCTGTAAGTGACACATTATTGTTCAAAAATCATCTCCTAGTTTATTTGATTTTAATTTATTTTCCCTATCCCCATATTTTTGTAGGGCACTTGCCCCACTCCTACCCCCATTTTACTTCCTTTTGCAGCCCTCTAGCACTTGCCAGGACTTTGTTACAGCCATTTTTGTGCCTAAAAGTTCGGGTCCCCATTGACTTCAATGGGGTTCTGGGTACGGGATAACGTTCGGGCAACGTTCGGGTGCCGAACCCGGACTTTTTCCCAAAGTTCGGACGGACCCGCAGAACCCGAACGTCCAGGTGTTCGCTCAACTCTATAGTTACATAGTTAGTCAGGTTGAAAAAAGACACAAATCAATCTAGTTCAACCAAAAAAAAAAACAGAATATTATATATAACCATATAATCCCTTATACAATCCTTCATCCACAGTTGATCCAGAGGAAGGTAAAAAAAAATCCCAGCAAAGCATGATCCAATTTGCTATAGCAGGGGAAAAAATTTCTTCCTGATCCCTCGAGAGGCAATCAGATTCACCCTGGATCAACTTTACCTAAAAATGTTAGTACCTAGTTATATTATTTACATTAAGGAAAGAATCCAGGCCTTTTTTAAAGCAATCTACCGTGCTGCCAAAACTACCTCTGGGGGGAGTCATTTTCACAGCTCTAACTGTGAAGAAACCTTTCCGTATTTGGAGATGAACTCTTTTTTCCTCTAGACGTAAAGAGTGCCCCCTTGTCCTTTGTGATGACCTTAAAGTAAATAACTCCACACCAAGTTCACTATATGGACCACTTATGTATTTGTACATGTTGATCATATCCCCCTTAATCTCCTCTTCTCAAAAGAGAATAAATTCAGTTCCTCTAATCTTTCCTCATAGCTGAGTTCCTCCATGCCTCTTATTAGTTTGGTTGCCCTTCTCTGCACTTTCTCCAGTTCCCCGATATCCTTTTTGAGAACTGGTGCCCAAAACTGAACTGCATATTCCAGATGAGGTATTACTAATGATTTGTACAGGGGCAAAATTATATCTCTGGAGTCCATACCTCTCTTAATACAAAAAAGGATTTTGCTTGCTTTGGAAATTGCAGCTTGGCATTGCATGCCATTATTAAGCTTATGATCTACCAAACCCCCAGATCCATCTCCACAATGGATTCCCCCAGTTGTACTCCCCCTAGTATGTACATTGTTGTAGACATTTTTTTTATTTTAGAAAGTTTTATTGGTATTTCACAAATACAATGAAAGTTACAAACAATGGGCGAGAGGAGGCCCTCTTTATATCAAACCATAAATACAGTTTAAAGACATTTAATCAGATATAAGCCTGATGAGAAACCCGAAAGGAGACACAGGGAGACGCTCCCGGCCGAGCCCCGACCCAAACCCCAGCACCCCTAATGGGACCAAACTGTGCCGGGAAATGGGCCGGGACCCCCCCAGGATGCATAGCCCCCCGCCCGCCTAATAAGAAACAACATCATTATCATAGAACCAAGGGAAGCCCCTAGGTCCGGTCGGACCCTCAAGACCACTGTTTATGTAATTATTGGTGAAACAACCTAACATATTTGAGGAAACTGAGAGACAGAATAAGAAAGAAGAAAGGTGAAAAGAAGAGGAGTAAAGAAACAGGACAAAGAGAGACATAGAGAGGCACCATGGAGGCTCCGTCCGGACCCGATCGAGGTTGTGTCAAGGGGGCAAGCTGAGGTAAATCCTCCAGGGTTTCCACACCACATCAAATTTAGAAGAGGAGTCAAGGAGCATATTGGCATACTTTTCCTGAGTCATGATGCAAGTGATCTTCCTCTTGGCCCCCTTAAAGAGACAGATGGTTTTTTCCAGGCCTTCGCAATGGTGAGCTTAGCACCCAGGAGTATAAAATGAGAAAGCTTACACATGGCTTTAGGGAGGCTTTCTGGTCTATGATTAAGAAGGGCTATTTCAGGGGTCTGCGGAATGGACTGGCCTAACACCTTCCTTAACATAGAAAAGATTCTATTCCAGAAGCCCCTTATCTTGGGGCATTCCCACCAGGTGTGATAGAAGGAACCCAGGAGATGACACCCCCTAAAACAAAGAGGCGAGGAGTTCGGAAACATGGACGCAAGACAGGAGGGGACAAGGTACCAATGAGTAATCACCTTAACGCTGGCTTCCATCAGGGAAATATTTGCTATTCCCCTGAAGGCCCTCAAAAAGTGGGAGAACCACGTCTCTGCATCCCATCTCAGGTCCAGGTCCGCCTCCCAACTCCTAGCATAGGCAGGCATTTCTGGAAGATCCACTAGCGAGGCATATATAATCGAGATCCCTCCTTTTTGAGATGAGATATCAGAACACCATTTCTCGTAGGGGGAGGCTCCGGTGGAAGTCTGGTTGAGCTTACATATAGAGGCTAAGAAGTGGTGAATTTGCTGGAATCTAAACCTCTCAGAAGAGGGCATATCAAGTGAACCTAGGCAATGATCAAGGGAAATAGGACTCTACGCAGTGAGGAAATGACCAATTCTATATAGGCCTTCCACCAATGAAAAGCGCGGATATCCTGACCCGGCGGGAATCGGGGATTATTAAAGATATGCTGAAGAGGCCGGACTGCAGAGGCCAGCTTTGTGGTACTAAACAGGTGATCACAGAGAGCTAAAGAATTGGAAAGCGTAGGGGATAAAATAGCTGGTCTGGTCTTGGGGGTTGCCCAAACCAGATAATATAGGGTATTAAGGGGGACCGCTTGTCTCTTTAACCCCACCCAATCTGGTCTGTTGGACCGAGCATAAATTATTGAGAACTGGGCCAGTTGCGCTGCCTGGTAATAACACCAGAAATTTGGAAGGCCGAGGCCCCCCTGGGAACGACGTCTCCAGAGAATCTCAGCCGGACATCTGTATCCCTTAAGACCCCAAACAAATTTTTTGATCAGAGCTTGGATTTTGAGAATTTGAGACTTTCTGACGGGGATAGGTAGGCCCTAAAATTGTATAGAATTGTATAGAATTCTAGGAAGGAGGGTCATTTTAGTTCAATCTGATTTTATTGAAAGGAAAAAGCATTGTACAGAGTATATCGCAGTCCACAAGAGAACATAAGAAAACGTTAAATCGACATACGGTACAGAAGATCTCTATGATTATCTGACAAATAACAGAGGACTATGATAGATGAATCCGACATAACTATGAGTCATATATGACCCAAATCTACTGGAAATTCCGGATCGGAGATTGTGTGCACCGCTTTCAGCAGTTTGAGCGATGCTCACTTCCTTATAAAACATATACGCTCACAGTAGTATCTCTAAACTATGTAACAGAAGAAGTATGATGTCAAGGCTGCAGTGGGCCTGCATTGAACCTATAGTTGGGGCGTCCTCATACTCGAAGAATAATGATAGAAGGAAGGGCGGGGGAAAGCTTTAAAAGTAAAAGAGGAGGAGTATAGCGATAGGGGGGTCAAGAAGGAGAGCAGTAGGTCGGAGAGCGTAGGAAAAGAGCAGATGGCAAGGAATCATGTCATGTAGGCTCATTTGGTGGAGCAGTGGAGTTTTCCTCTGTCCAGGGAACAAATCCCTCTGAGTATCTAAACAAAGACCAGGAAGACCAGGTTTTGGAGAATTGCTCTAGGTTGTCTGTCTCCTGCGCCAACAGTCGTTCCATCCCATTGATCCTATCAACCTCCAACGCCCAATCCCCAAGAGAGGGCACAGCCGTCGACTTCCAATGTCTAGGTATCACCACCCTGGCAGCAGCCAAAAAGTGGCGTAGCACATCCTTTTTAACAGATTTCAGCGTGCCTGGGAGAATGGACAGCAGCGCTATCTCTGGCGAAGGGACAATAGAGGTTGCCATGAGTTTACAGAGGAGGGTCATTTTAACTGTATTAATTCTACCTAGCCAGGAGAGGCCTAACCTCCCCCAGCTACGCAAATCATCCCCAATTCGTTTAAAAAGCGAAGGATAATTGAGTGAATATAATTGGTCAAACCCAGCTGCCAATTTCACACCACGGAAAAGGGAACTGTTCCCTGATCTGTTGGATAAATGTCTCCGGGACATTGATGTTGAGTGCCACGGATTTAGCCATATTTACCTTTAGTCTAGCCTAGTTTAGGGGAGAAGAGATAAACATAAGAAGGTCATCCGCAAAAAGAGCGCATTTATGGGTAAGCGATCCACAGTTCACCCCCCTAATATCGGGATGTTCCCTGATAGCGATCGCCAGGGGTTCAATGGCAATTGCAAAAATCAAAGGGGAAAGCGAACAGCCCTGTCTCGTGCCCCTGTGAATACTAAGCGGCTCAGAGAGATAATTTTGTAGCTTTATAGTGGCAGAGGGGTTGGACTATAGTGCTTTAAGAGTTTGTAAAAATCTAGGGCCGAATCCTCATCTACCCAGGAACTCACAAAGATAGGACCATTCGACTGTGTCAAAAGCTTTTTGCAGGTCAACCGAAAGGATAAAGCCCTCCTGAGCTGGGCCCCCATCCCAACCCGAACCAAGAATCGAAATGATGTCTATAGCCCTGCGAATCTGATCGGGGCCCTGCCTCCCTGGTATAAAGCCCACCTGATCCTTATGAATGCATTGTCCTATAAAGGCAGATAGTCTGTTGGACAAAATTTTTGTTAAAATTTTAAGATCATTATTGATTAAGGAGATGGGCCTATAGTTACTAACTTCAGAGAGATCCTTATCGGGTTTCGGGATAACTGTTATATTAGCCGAATTAAGGTCCTCAATGAGGATCGTACCTGTTTGGAGCGAGTTAAAGAGATCCGCTAAGTGCGGGGCCAATACTGACCCAAAATGCTTATAATATCCTGTCGAGAGACCATCTGGGCCCGGGGCGGAGCCCTTTTTAAGATGTTTGATAACATCTAAAATCTCAGATTCCGAGATTGGGGCTTCAAGTGAAAGCCTATGATCCTTGGTCAGGGTGGGAAGGGGAACGTTGTCATGAAAGCTAGTAGATGAAGTTGAGGGAGCCAAGATCTCTGATTTGTAGAGCTTGGCGTAGAAGTCCTGGAATGTGGACATAATCTTATGAGGATTTTGGGTGAGGGAACCCGACAGGTCTCTCACTTTAGGAAATGCGAATGATCTGAATTTCGGGGACAGTTTGGCAGCTAAATTTGGACCTATATGGTCTTTGCGAAGGTAAAAGTGGGCATTCGCCCATTGAGCCTGCTTCTCCGCCTGAGTGATCAAGGCCAGATTGAGGGACGTCCTCCCTGCCTCCAGCTTCAACCGAGATTGAGGGGTGGGATTTTTCTTGTGCCCCTTTGCGAGTTTCTGAAAATCTTGCTCTAATTTAACTAGGTGGATCCGCCTTTCTTTCTTAAGTTTAGCAGCTAATTGAATGATCCTGCCCCTAATGACTGCTTTGAGGGCTGCCCAGAGAGTCATACAGGAAACCTCTGAGCCAGAATTCAGATTAAAATATTCCTCCAGGTCCTTCCTAAGCAAAGTACAGTGAACCGGGTTGTTCAGTAAAGTCTCCTTCAGTCTCCATTGGGGTCTATCCCCCTTATCCCCCAAGGGTCTTAATAGTATAACTACCATAGAGTGATCAGATAGCGGGGAGTCCCTAATGATAGACTTAGAGACCTGAGGAATAGAGGAGGTTCCCATAAAGATATGGTCAATTCTAGCCAGGGATTTATGAGGAGCTGAATAGTGAGTAAAGTTTCTAGTATTAGGGTTACACTCCCTCCACACATCGACTAGGCCTAATGAGTTAATGAGTTTGGCAAGCTTAAGGCTTCTTTTTGGGGGCTGTAGGAGACGCAAGCAAACTGGCTTTGATTTGTCCAATATGTGATCAAGAGCGGTGTTGGAATCCCCACCCAGGATCACGGTCCCCTCAAAGTGGGGGGAAAGGGAGTCTAACATAGAATGGAAAAATTGTATTTGGTCATTATTCATACAAATGAATGTGGGCAACCCCCAAGATCCCCTAATAAAAGGATATATCTACCCTCCGGATCCCTGATTACCTGACGTAAATGAAAACCAGCGCCTTTCGCGAAAAAGACTCCGACCCCTCTAGTCTTGTCCGGCGCATTAGCCAGAAAGAATTGAGGATAACCTTTATGAATAAAACTAGGGGAAAATTGAGAGGGAAAGTGGGTTTCCTGGATAAGAAGGACCTCCAAGTGCTGCGAATGAGCTGCCTGCAAGTACTTCCTACGTTTTAAAGGGGAGTTGAGGCCTTGTACATTGTGGGAGGCAATTTTCAAAACACCGGACAGGTTAACTGAGGGCAACATGATGCAATTTAAGGAAGACACTTACGTCATTGTTGAGCCACTCACCAGACTCCCACCACCTTGGACTAAGGGCTTTGCCTCTGTTGAAAGGGAAGAACTTAGACCCCTCGTCATCTCCGGAGGAGGACCACCCCGGCGCCTGGGAGAAGAAGAAAAGAAGCAAGAAGAAAACCTAGAAAGGGAGAGAAATCCAAACAAAAGGTAAGAGAAGAAAGGAGGAGGGGGAGCGGCCAAGTACCCCTCCACCGTCAGGGGATGAGAGCCAGAAAACCGACTCCCATATCTCGAGACTGACCTAGAAACAACTGCCTATACCGGCAGCCACACATCTACTTCTGTGCCAAACCAAGTGGTGAAGCCCACAAGCAGAGGGAGGAGCATGCCAACCGTCCCACCCCCAGAGCAGCCCAACATTAATAAAACAACCGGGGAGTGCCCCAGGGTATAACCTGCACAATTAATATTTCAACATATCAAGTACTAAAGAAGACATGAAAATACAGAAATAACCCTCGGGGTCCACAGGAAGGATAGTCACCAGATCCCTCTGGGTCTCCTCCCCCACCTCAGCCCCAAAACCACCACAATGGAGGGGCTGGGAGAGGCGGGGGCCGATCCAGAGCGAGCTGGGACCAGGAACCCCCGAGAAGACCCATCCCACCCCCAATGTGCAGGATGGATCAAAAGAACAATGATAACAAACATAATCAACAAAGAAAAGTAAAGTAAACCGCCCCCTAGGGAGCCAACCAGTGTAAGACCATTTTCTTAAGAAAAGTCGGATCAAGGCCTCAACGGGAAACTTAAAGCCTTATCGAACCAGAGCAAGACCCCAAAATAGAGTAAAGAGGGGTCAAGGGGGATGTGAGTCTTTAGGCCTCTCCACACAGGGGGAATTGGGCTTTGGGGAGAAGGGCGCTTGGAAGAACCAACAGATTTGGCTTGGAGTGAGGATCCAGGCTCCAAGGAGATAAGGTTCAATTTATCCATCAGATGTTCCCCTTCGTTGAAAAAAGAAAAGCCATAGTTCTTGCCCTTGTATAAGAAGGTGAGGCGGAAAGGAAAGGACCACCAATATTTGATTGATTTGTTTGATAACACCTCAAGCAGGGGTTTCAGCGCCCTCCTCTTTTGAATGGTAGCTGGAGAAATGTCCGCAAACACCTGAATGGAGTGGCCTTGAAAGGATAACTGAAGTAACTTCCTGGTGATCTTCATTATCTCCTCCTTTACCGCATAAAAATGAGGTTTAACGACAATGTCCCGTGGAAGGCCATCTGCGCAAGGAGCTTGAAGGGCTCTATGAGCTCTGTCTAGTTCCAATCTGTGATCCGGGATGTTTCGGGATGATTTCTTTAATAAAGGAGCGAACTGTCTCCTGAACGTCCTTGATGGTTTCCGGCACCCCCGTAAACGAAAGTTATATCTACAGGAACGATTTTCGAGGTCATCAATCTTGGAGTGGGCAGCTTCCAACTGGTCCTGGAGGTCCTGGATACGGACCGTGTTCTGGTTTGCTCTAGCAATGGTTTGATCTGTTTTTTGTTCAACAACTTCAATCCTGGACTCCAAGCTCTGAAGGTCTGCCTGAATAGTTGAAGTGATCTGGGATGCAGTTTGGGCCAAGACTTTAGGCAACATTTTAGAGAAAGTTTCCATCATGAATCTCAGATCTGGGTGTGATGCTGGAGTAGGGGGCCCCAGAATCCCTGGGGTGTCAGGGTCAGGGGCCCTGGCCCCACTCGGGGAGGCAAACATTTCATCGAGGGTCCTTTCCAGGAGGGTCACTGTAGATGCCGGGGACGTGTTTTGGGGTAAAAGAAAGTCAGCGACTGGCGGATCTTGGTCAGGAAGAACCCGAGACCTTCCCTCTGCCCCTGCTTCCATATCCTCAGGAGTGTCAATCGCTTTAGGGCCCTGCTGGTTCACCAGGGGCAAAGGGGGTGTTTAGTGAACCCTGGGTGTTTTGATAAGTCCCGTCTAACCGCTGCTGCGTACATGGGTAGTAGGTTGATGGTGTTAGGCCCAATTTGTAAAAGAAGAAGCAATGAAGAATAAATGTGGGAGATCTGGCTGAACCTGCCGAACAGTCCATTCAGGCATACCTGAATGGATCCTGCCTGGGGTAGGTGGTCTGGGCCAGGGAAGTCACTGTCCCCTTATGTCAAGGGTGCCTCCTGGGGTGAGTCTGGGGGGAGAGATGGCAGTGGAGAGCAAGGGGAAGTCCTGAAGGACAGCCCAGTGTATAATGTGGGGGCTTCCTGAGCAAGGCCCTGATAATAAAGGGCCTCTGCGGCCTATGGGTTCCTTCAGGGAATGCCTTTTGCCTAGGGCCCAGCTTCCCAGGGCCTCGAGGAAGAGCCTAGTGGGGGAGCGCTGCCAGCCTCACCTCGGGTAAGAGGAGGCTGAGTCTGCCTGCTTAATCCCAGGCCGCCGACCGCGCGGCTCCGGACCGCGTCTAAGCCGCAGCCAAGGCCTCGCTTAATTGCTGATCCTGGCGTCTGCTCCGGAGGGGTGGGGAGGCTCCTGGCGATCCTCAGGTGCCTTCACGGCATCAAGGGCCGCCTAGTCGGGGAGAGATAGTCCCGGATGGCTGCTTCCGAGGGCTTGCAGGGACGGAACGGCCCGGAGCTCCGTGATCAAGCAGCCATCACGGAGATCCGGCGCATGCGCACTCCCTGTTGTAGAAATTTTATTAGGATGTGTTAATTATGTATTGTCACATGTCTCCCAGTGACGGTTTACCGTTATTCACTGTGTATAGTGAATATGGATTTAACCAGTATTGAGGACAGGCCATTTACAATGGAAACCTTCCATTAATTCGTAACCATACGTGACCTGACCGATCATCCCGTCCAGCAGGCTCTCTGAGCGTTTAATGCTGTAGCGAACAACGGTCCGTATCTATGAGGTGTGATGCGCGTACCGTGGATCGGGTAATTAACCGTCAACTGGGGGGCCCCTGCTTTATGTGCAGATTGATCCGCTTGAAGGGGATGTGCTTGTGGTATGGAATCAAGTATTGCCTTTTATGTAAGGATAATGGTCTGTAAGCTTTCTGTCATGACACACATGACAGAAACCCGCAGCTATTTTCCTTTGTGCATAATATACCCTTTAATGGAACAGTAGTATAATCACTATTACATATAGTTCTATGAACTATATTACATAGGATTCATTATAATGGTAGATTTGGCTTTTCATGCATGGGGTTGTGGCAGGACAGCCTCTGGGAGGTAATACGTTGATTTCAATGGGAGCCATGTTTCCACGTGGCTTTCATTGTTATCTGGGGTGTGTGCATCTACACCCACCCAAAGGCTAGGGCTCATACAGTCTGCCCAGCCTTTCCACATGCATGCACGCCTCTTCTATTGTATTGTTTGAATATAAACAAGTGTGTCATTGGTTGTTGTTTTGTATTGAGCTGCTGTCATGTGACTGTGCCTTGGAGGCTGATTGGCTGATTGTGATTCCACCAAGCCCTTTTGTTACCCCTGTTTAATCCATATAAAATAAACAAACTCCAACAGGTTGATAGGACTAATTTTGGAGCGACCATGTGAATACAGCTTAGTGTGTCTGTGTTATACTGGTTTATCACGAGTGCATTGGAAATGCATTATGCAAAAGAGCTGAAAAGTGCGCTTATTAGCGCAAGCAAAATATAATGCACACAGCGTATTATATTTTCCATTACAACGATGCATGCATATTATTAGCCCCCAAATGCACACCTTTTACATTTATCAATATTAAACCTCATTTGCCACATAATCACCCAATTAGACAGTGGTCTGCTTGTAAATTGGAGACATCCTGTAAGGACGTTATTCCACTACATAGCTTGGTGTCATCTGCAAACCCTGAAATGGTACTTTTAATCCCAGACCCTATATCTTTTATAAATATATTGAAAAGTAAGGGTCCCAACACTGAACCGTAGGGTACACCACTGATAACCTTAGACCATTCAGAGTAAGAATCATTAACCACTACTCTCTGAATTTGGTCTTTTAGCCAGTTTTCTATCCATTTACAAACTGATCTTTCAAAACCTGTTGACTTTACCTTAAACATTAGCCGTGTGTGGGGAATGGTGTCAAACGCTTTTGCATAATCCATTTATACCACGTCCACAGCCACCCCTCTGTCCAAGGTTTTACTTACCTCCTCATAAAAAGAAATTAGGTTTGTTTGACAACGTCTGTCTTTCATAAATCCATGCTGTCTGTTGCTTAAAACATTATTTTTCCAACAAGAACTCATCTATGTGGTATTTTATTAAACTCTCCAATATCTTCCCAACTATAGAAGTTATACTAACAGGTCTATAGTTACTCGGTAAAGACCTTAATCCTTATTTAAATATGGGCACCACATTGGCCCTACGCCAATCCAGTGGTACTATTCCAGTCATTAAGGAGTCCCTAAAAATTAGATACAATGGCTTTGAAATTCCTTTAGGATCCGTGGATGAATGCCATCTGGTCCGATTGCTTTATCTACCTTTATTCTGTCTAAATACTTCTGGACCATTTCACTTTTGAGCCATTGTGGATCATTTGTGGGTGTGCCACTACCACCCCTATCGTGGACATGAGCTCCCCCATGCTCCTTTGTATACACAGAGCTGAAGAATGTATTTAATACGTTTGCCTTCTCTTTGTCCCGAGTCACCCACTCTAGATCATTTTGTAAAGGGCCTACATGCTCAGACCTGACCTTTTTATTATTAATATATTTGAAGAATTTTTGGGGGTTTGTCTTATTATCTTTTGCAATCTGTTGTTCGTTTTTGCATCCTTGATTTCCTTTTTATATATTCTGTTATATTCTTTGTAATATTTAAAAGATGATAGTGTTCCCTCACTTTTATATTTTATAAATGCTCTTTTCTTGTCATTTATTACTTGTTTAACTTTGACAGGTTTTATTTTCAGCCCTTTAAACTTATTGCCCTTGGGAATATACTTTACAGTGAGTTTGCGTACAGTTTTTTTGAAAAATTACCATTTCTGTTCTGTGTTCATCAATGCCAATATTCCCTCCCAGTCTAAGTCCTGGAGAGTAGCCCTCATCCTTGTAAAATTTGCTCTCTTAAAATTAAGTGTTTTTATCTTTCCCGTATGTGTTTTTTGCTTGCAGCTTACATTAAATGAAATCATGTTATGGTCACTGTTATCCAGATGTTCTTATATATTGGTAATAAACTCTGCATAGGATGAGATTACCAGGTCCAGCAAAGCATCATTCCTAGTTGGGGCCTCAATAAACTGGACCATAAAATTGTCCTGTAATAGGTTTATCATTTTTTATCCTTTAACTGTCCCAGCAGTGCCATTACTCCAGTTAATTTCTGGGTAGTTAAAATCCCCCATTATTATCACTGTTCCAGCCCTTGTAGCTCTTTCCATCTGTGCAACGAACAGAGTCTCTACCTCCTCTTTAACACTGGGAGGTCTATAACAAACTCCAATGATAACCTTTGTCGTGTGCACACCCATATGCAGATCTACCCATAATGCTTCAGACTCATCACACTCTCCATCAACTAGGTCCTCCTTCACACTTGCTTTGAGATCACTTCCCACATAGAGACAGACACCCCCACCCTTTCGTTTTACCCTGTATTTCCCGAAAGAGAGCATAGCCAGAAATATTAATAGCCCAGACATGTGAAGAATGAAGCCAAGATTCAGCTATACCAATCAAATTATAGTTCTCCTTATGCACCAGAGCTTCCAACTCACCTATTTTGCTTGGCAGACTCCTAGCATTGGTGAACAAACACTTTAATTCACTGTCACATTTTGCACGTGTATATTGCATATTTTAAATTTTTGTACAAACAGTACCATTTCCAATGGTTGATTGTAACACGTGAACCTTCATATCATCTTCCATAGCCCTTCCCCCATCTTTCCCCATTCTACCCACCAATAGGGGCTGACCCCTGTCTGACCTGTCTACCCCATTATAATCTAATGCACCCTCTCCCCTCAATCCTAGTTTAAATACTCCTCCAGCCTTCCCATAAAACTCTCCCCCACCACAACAGACCCCTTTCCATTTAGGTGCAAACCATCTTTAGCATATAGGTTGCACGCCAATGAAAAGTCATCCCAGTGCTCTAAAAACCCAAAGCCCTCCTCCTTAGACCAGGTCTTTAGCCATGCATTCAGGGCTCTAATCTCCCCTTGCCATTCCTGTGTTGCGCATGGCACAGGCAATATATCAGAGAATATTGCCTTGGAGGTCCTTCCCTTCAACTTGCAACCTAATACTTTAAATTGTTTCTTAAGGAGCCTCCACCTTCCATATATTCTGTCATTGGTTCCAACATGGAGCAAGACAGCTGGCTCATGTCCATGGTTATCATTCTGGCTCTTCTTCCATCTACTGCAGCAAAATTTTCCTTTTCAGTGCACACTCATTGTTGGCTCCAGAACTTCCCCGACCAGGTAGGAGAATGGGGATTACGCTGCAGCTCACCAAGAGCTCCTCACCCCCAGTCTTGTCCTTGAACATGCTGCAACTGCTAGACCAGCACTTGTCCTGAGCAGAGCAGGCAGGCTGCTGTAGGAGCCGCAGGAAAGTTTTTAATTTCACTTTCAAACACAGAAGCCGGGCTTCTGTGTTTTAAAGGGAAAGTGCTAAACTGTGAGCATACAGTTAACCCAGGCTGCAAAACAACGTGGGACAAACATCCTACACAGCGGGACCCCAGAACAAAGGTTAAGATGCGGGTATGTCCCACACAATCCGGGACTGTTGGGGGGTATTACAGGGCTCTGTATAGTGGTCTGAGGAGGCCTGCAATGCTGTACAGTGCACCGCACAGTAGTCTGTAGAGGCCTGTAATGCTACCCAGTGCTCTGGGTGTTGGTATGAGGAGGCCTGTAATGCTGCACAGTGCTCTGGACGGTGGTCTGAGGAGGCCTGTAATGCTGCACAGTGCTCTGAACTGTGGTATGAGGACCTGTAATGCTGACCAGTGCTCTGGATGGTGGTCTGAGGAGGCCTGTAATGCTGCACAGTGCTCTGGACAATGGTCAAAGGAGGCCTGTAATGCAGCACAGTGCTCTGGATGGTGATATGAGAGGACAGTAATGCTGCACAGTTCTCTGGATGGGGGTATGAGAGGCCTGTAATGCTGCACAGTGCTCTGGATGGTGGTATGAAAGGCATGTAATGCTGCACAGTGCTCTGAACTGTGGTATGAGGACCTGTAATGCTGACCAGTGCTCTGGATGGTGGTCTGAGGAGGCCGGTAATGCTGCGCAGTGCTTGGGACGATGTTTGGAGGAGGCCTGTAATGCTGCACAGTGCTCTGGATGGTGGTATGAGAGACCTGTAATGCTGACCGGTGTTTTGAACGGTCGTATAAGAGGCCTGTAATGCTGTACATTGCTCTTTATGGTGGTCTGAGGAGGCCTGTAATGCTGCACAGTGCTCTTTATGGTGGTCTGAGGAGGCCTGTAATGCTGCACAGTGCTCTGGACAATGGTCGGAGGAGGCCTGTAATGCTGCACAGTGCTCTGGATGAGGGTATGAGACACCTGTAATTCTGCACAGTACTATGGACGGGGGTATGAGGAGGACTGTACTGCTGTACAGTGTTCTGAATGGTGGTCTGAGGAGGCCTGTAATCCTGCACAGTGCTCTGGACAGTGGTATAAGAGGCCTGTAATGCTGCACAGAGCTTTGGTTGGTGGTATGAGAGGCCTGAAATGCTGCACAGTGCTCTGGATGGTGGCGTGAGAGGTCTGTAATGCTGACCAGTGATTTGAACGGTTGTATGAGAGGCCTGTAATGCTGCACAGTGCTCTGGATGATGGTCTGGGAAGGCATGTAATGCTGCACAGTGCTCTGGACGATGGTCTGAGGAGTCCTTTAATGCTGCACAGTGTTCTGTGTGGTATGAAAAGCCTGTAATGCTGCACAGTGCTCTGGATGATGGTCTAAGGGGAGGTCTGTAATGTACACAGTGCTCTGGACAATGGTCTCTGTATTAAAGGCCTGCAATGCTGTACAGTGCTATGGACAAGGGTACCCTGTAATTCTGCACAGTGCTCTGGACAGTGGTCCGAGGAGGCCTGTAATACTGCACAGTGCTCTGGACAGTGGTCTGTAAGACCTGTAATGTTGCACAGTGCTATGGATGATGGTCTGAGGAGGCCTGTAATGCTGCACAGTGCTCTGGATATTGGCTTGAGGAGGCCTTTAATATTGCACATTGCTCTGGGCAGTGGTATGCAAAGCCTGTACTGCTGCACAGTGCTCTGGATGGTGGTCTAAGGGGAGGCCTGTAATGTACACAGTGCTCTGGACAGTGGTCTGTGGAGGCCTTTAATGCTGCACAATGCTCTGGATGATGGTCTGAGGAGTCCTGTAATGCTGCACAGTGCTCTGGACAGTGGTTTGAGAGGCCTGTAATGCTGCACAGAGCTCTAGATGGTGGTATGAAAGGCCTGTAATGCTGCACAGTGCTCTGGATGGTGGTATGAGAAGCCAGCAATGCAGCACAGTGCTATGAGTAAGCACCTACTGTAGGGTGCGAAACGCGTCAGCTGGACCTTTTGTTCGGTGTCTATATCACCCTTTGATGCAATAAAATCGTTTTTGGAAATTGGATCATTTGAGTGCGGCTACTTCCAACCTTGTTGCTGTTACTACTTGATTGCTTCATCAGCCTGCACCTGCCCTTGCGAGTCAGCACACCAGATCCACACGAGCTGAGTTACCCTCTGAGCGGTGAGCCTGCACTGCTCTGGACAGTGGTTTGAGAGGCCTGTAATGCTGCACAGTGCTCTAGATGGTGGTATGAAAGGCCTGTAATGCTGCACAGTGCTCTGGACGGTGGTATGAGAGGCCTGTAATGCTGCACAGTGCTCTGGATGGTGGTATGAGAGGCCTGTAATGCTGCACAGTGCTCTGGATGGTGGTATGAGAAGCCAGCAATGCAGCACAGTGCTCTGGAGGCTGGTCACAGGAGGCCTGTAATGCTGCACAGTGCTCTGGACAGTGAAAGGAGGACTGAAATGCTGTACAGTGCTCTGGATAATGGGCTGAGGAGGCCTGTAATGCTGCACAGTTGTCTGGATGGTGGTATGAGAGGCTTGCAATGCTGCACAGTGCTTTGGATGGTGGTATGAGTGGCCTGTAATGCTGCACAGTGCTCTGGACGGTGGTATGGGAAGCCTGTAATGCTGCACAGTGTTCTGGATGGTGGTATGAGAGGCCTGTAATGCTGTGCAGTGCTCTAGATGGTGGTATGAGAGGCCTGTAATGCTGCACAGTGCTCTGGATGGTGGTCCGAGGAGGCCTCTAATGCTGCAAAGTACTCTGGGCGTTGGTATGAAAGGCCTATAATGCTGCACAGTGCTCTGGACAGCGAAATGAGGACAGAAATGCTGCACAGTGCTCTGGATAATGGTCTGAAGAGGCATATAATGCCTCAGTGCTGTGGGCAGTGGTCTGAGGAGGCTTGTAATGCTGCACAGTGCCCTGGACAATGGTCTGAGGAGGCCTGCAATGCGGCACAGTGCTCTGGGCAGTGGTATGAGAGGCCTGTAATGCTGCACAGTACTCTGAATGGTAGTCTGAGAGGAGGCCTGTAATGTACACAGTGCTCTGGACAGTGCTCTGAGGAGGCCTGTAATGCTGCAGAGTGCTCTGGACAATAATCTGAGGAGGCCTGTAATGCTGCACAGTGCTCTGGACGATGGTATGAGGAGGCCTGTAATGCTGCACAATGCTCTGGATGGTGGTCTGAGGATGCCTGTAATGCTGCACAGTGCTCTGGATGGTGGTCTGAGAGGCCTGTTAGCTGCACAGTGCTCTGAACAGTGATATGAGAGACCTGTAATGCTGCACAGTGCCCTGGACAGTGGTATGAGAGGCCTGTAATGCTGCACAGTGCTCTGAATGGTGGTCTGAGGGGAGGCCTGTAATGTACACAGTGCTCTGGACAGTGGTCTGAGGAGACCTGTGGTGCTGCACAGTGCTCTGGACAATGATCTGAGGAGGCCTGTAATGCTGCACAGTGCTCTGGACGATGGTATGAGGAGGCCTGTAATGCTGCACAATGCTCTGGACAGTTGTCTGAGGAAGCCTGTAATGCTACACAGTGCTCTGGACGGTGGTGTGAGCAGCCTGTTATCTGCACAGTGCTCTGGACGGTGGTATGAGAGACCTGTAATGCTTCACAGTGCTCTGGACGGTGGTATGAGAGGCCTGTAATGCTGCACAGTGCTCTGGACGGTGGTATGAGAGGCCTGTAATGTACACAGTGCTCTGGACAATGGTTTGAGGAGGCCTAAAATGCTACACAGTGCTCTGGACAGTGGTCTGAGAGGCCTGTTAGCTCACAGTGCGCGATCTGGCAGCCGCCATCATATGACGGCGTTTTGCCTTACAGCGCCACTTTATGGTCGGCAAGCGGTTAATGCTGCACAGTGCTCTGGACAGTGGTCTGAGGGGAGGCCTGTAATGTACACAGTGCAATGGACAGTGGTCTGAGGAGGTCTGTAATGCTGCACAGTGCTGTAGACCATGATCTGAGGAGGCCTGTAATGCTGCACAGTGCTCTGGATGGTGGTCTGAGGTAGCCTGTAATGTCACACAGTGCTCTGGATAGTGGTCTGAGTTAAGGCCTGTAATGCACAGTGCTCTGGGACTGTGGTCTGACTCTGAGAGGCCTGTAATACTGCACAGTGCTGGATGGTGGTCTCAGATCTGAGGTGAGGCCTGTAATGCACAGTGCTCTGGATGCCTGTGGTCACAAGAGGAGGCCTGTAAAGCATACAGTGCTCTGGACTGACGGTGGTCTGAAGGAAAGCCTATAATTGTAATGTACACACTCACCATGCTCTCTGCTCTAGACGGTCGTCAATGGGTCTGAGGACTTTGAGGCCTGTAATGCACTGCTAACTGCTGCTAAGTGAAGCACGCTACAGACTTGAGTTGTTTTCTTGCTGGGAGCAGATGCAGAAGCACTCACAGGCTCTATACAGGCAGAGCTCCATGGAAACCTGAAGTTTACAAGGGTAAACGTCCCTCCATTTCCATTTCGTTTTAGTTTATTAGTGAAAGTGGAATTGATTTTCACCAGTGTTTGTCAGTGTACTTTCTTTTTTGTCACTTTAAAAAGGCCGCTGAAGAAAATTTTGACAAATGTTTTCCTTGACTAAATTAACACTGGTGATCAGGATTTTTTTTTACACACTATGATTGAATATACAGTAACTGCATTTTACAGTTACAAGCAATATTTTTTCTGAATGAAAACTTCTCATTCAGTTTTTACTATTGTGATTAGCTTTGATTGGCCACAGCTAATCACAGATTGGCTGTGATTGGCCCGGTCTGTACCATATGATGACCGTAACCAATCTCTGAGCTCATCACAATATTACACAATGAAAGGCATGTAACAAAGCCTTTCATTGTGTTCAACTGGCATGTGATCTGTCATCGGCCGTGTCCGGTGGACACTGTGGGTCACAGATCGCACCGGAGAATGGCCCGATTCTGGGAGGACAACATATAAGAACCTCTCAGAACAACAGTGCTCCCACCCAGCCATCATTTTACAATAAGCTGGGCAGAAAGAGGTTAAGGGTTACTGTGCAAAAGGCTGATATTGAGAAATTTTGCCAGTTCTACGTAAAAATGCACTGAATGGTTTTATTGAACGCATAGTTGAAAACTGGTTAATTTTTATTATTTGCCTAGAGTTTAGCTTTAAAAGAAAAATATGGCCGGCTCTGCAGTGAGAAATGAGTGATCAAACGCGGCTGATCGCTCAGTTCTCCTCCTCCACTCTGAGGAGAGAGCCATGACTGCCAGTCTCCAACTCTCAGCTCTGCCCCTCCAGTGTTGGGGTTGTGGAGGGGGCAGGATGGGCTGGATTAGGCTCTCTGCAGATTGCCAGGTGCTGATCCATGCTTCTGGGTGGATCCTGACCTCATGGTTAGGATCTTTCCAGAGCCTGGACCAGTTCTGTGATGAAGCCACAGCTGAAAACAGGTCACAGGAGTGCAGAACTAACTAACTTTAAAGTAGAGCTAAAGACAAGTTTGCTTTTTTCATTTTGAATAGAGTAAGGAAGGACTATAACCTCTGCCTATTTTTTTTGCCATCTGTGTCCCCTTGAGCAGATTTCCCTTCACTGTCTGTCCCATAGTCAAAGCAAAAAGTGTGAGAAAATCCCACCAGGGTAACCAGAACTAGTGTCCACATTGGAAGATTTCCCTCTATTACTGTTTTTGGGACAACCTTCTTGTTCTTTTGCTTACATTTTTGATGATAATGGTAAACATAACAAATAGAGACGGTGAATCTCTGTAACAGGGACGCAGACAGCCATAAAAAATGGTTGTAGTTGGGGTGCAGCGCAGTGCTGTAGAATATCACACTTAGTCCCAGTGCAATGAAAGAACTTGTATTGAAATAAGGCAGAGACAGTCCACGACCAACCTTGTGGAAAGGCGGTCCAACCAGAAACACTCACAGTTCCAACGGCATGTAGAGAGCTGACTGTCAGCATCTGTAGAGAGGGAAAGAATGCAGCCTGGCCATCTTGTGCCCAACAGGCAGGTGTCCAGAGAGGTTGCAAACCCTACACTTTCCCTCCTCGTCAAGCACCTTTCCCTGCCACTAGTGTTGTCTCTAACTAGTGGGGTACCTGTCCCTACTCTACCAGTTTGCAAATGCACACAAAACCTGGTAGCCAGGGCCTCAGATAGGCTTTGCTTGACCCAAGATGGCTGTCAGAGTCACATGGAGTGGCAGTATCCAGTTGGATGCTTCCCCAATGACCCAGAAAACAAATTATGTTCCTCTTGACTTCCCCTCCAACTGCAGTGCTGCTGTGAAGAGAGCTACCTACAGTGGAGAACGTAGACTGCACCTGCCTCCAATGTGTTTTAATCCCTCTTTATTCTGTCCAAAACTGAAGTTTTGGACAGTATAACTAAAGTTATACTTTAAATGGCTACCTAATCAAATGTCTACACTAATAAGTGACATAAGTAACACATTTGTTACATAATTGCTTATTTCTTGTTTTTTTCAGATCCTTAATTTCAGCAAGATGATCACAAAGAAAACAACATTTGGCTGACCGGGTTTATGTTCTCTTTACTTTTTACACATTTTTGTTTGTAATAAATTGCTTTTGTTTTTGTTTTTTTGTTTTGTTTTGTTTTTTTCATTTCCAGTACACTTATTTCATAAACATGTATTTATTGTCAAAGCATAGCACAAATATATAACAAAACCATATAAAAAGTGGTCAATAATGGTGTGGACAGTTTAGCTGAAAAGAGGGGATAAGTTACATAACAGGTGTAAAGTAAACGTAGATGGGTAATTAAGTGACAATGTTAGTAGCTTTAGCATACGCTGATAATAAACTGTAACCCTGATAAGAAATGTACTTTCTTTTTTTCCATGTGTGTCTTTTTTGTCCTTGAACAATTAACATACAGTACTGTGCAAACGTTTTAGCCAGGTGTGAAGAAATGCTGTTAGAATGCTTTGAAAAGATTTTTTTTAATGTTTATTTTTATCAATTTAGAAAATGGAAAGTGAAGAAATAGAAGAAAAATCTAAATCAAATCAATATTTGGTGTGACTACCCTTTGGCTTCAAACCAGCATTACTTTTCACACTTGCATACTTTGTACACTTGTACACTTGAGTCAGGTGTAGGATTAAGAGAATCCAGGACTAGTACCTGCTTGGTATAATTATACCAAGTAGGTGCCAATGATCATCAATGTACAGTATGGTAACTTATTAGTACAACATTTGTACATTCTTTACCTGAATTTTTATGAAACCAAAAAAATTTAATATTTCCTTATTTGTGCTATCAGATTATGTCTCCATCCTCTATATGCATAATTTCCAATATTTTTTCTTTTTTGTTATGTGTATTTTGTGTTTAGTGAATTCACATGCTTTGGTTTTAGCTATGTGCATCATCCAATTTTAACCACTTCCTTACTAGGCACTTAAACCCCCCTCCTGCCCAGACCAATTTTCAGCTTTCAGTGCGCTCACATTTTGAATGACAATTACTCAGTCATGCAACACTGTACCCATATGAAATTTGCGTCCTTTTTTCACACAAATAGAGCTTTCTTTTGGTGGTATTTAATCACAGCTGGGTTTTTTATTTTTTGCGCTATAATTAAAAAAAGACCGAAAATTTTGAAAAAAAACGCATTTTTCGTTGTTTTTGTTATAAAATTTTGCAAATTAGTCATTTATCTTCATAAATTTTGGCCAAAATGTATAATGTTACATATCTTAGGTAAAAATAACCTAAATTACTGTATATTATTTGGTCTTTGTGAAAGTTATAGAGTCTACAACCTATGGTGCAAATCACTGAAAATTGATCACACCTGATGTACTGACGGCCTATCTCATTTCATGAGACCCTAAAAAGCCAGCAAGGTACAAATACCACCCAAATTACCCCTTTTTGGAAAGTAGGCCTTCCAAGGTATCTAGTAAGTGGCATGGTGAGTTTTATGAAGTTGTCATTTTTTCCCACAATTCTTTGCAAAATGAAGATTTTTTTTTCTTTTTTTTTTTTTTAACAAAATTGTCATTTTAACAGGTTATTCTCTCACATGGCATATGCATACCTCAAATGACACCCCAAAATACATTGTACTACTCCTCCTGAGTATGGTGATACCACATGTGTGGGACATTTTTACAGCCTGGCCACATAGAGAGGCCCAACATTGAACTAGCACCTTCAGGCGTTTTAGAAGCATAAATTACACATTTCATTTTTCGACCACCTATTACAATTCTGAAGGCCCTGGAGCACCAGGACAATGGAATTACCCACAAAATGACCCCATTTTGGAAAGCTAACACCCCAACGTATAATCTATGAGGCATTATGAGCCTTTCAACGGTTCATTTTTTTCCAGAAGTTTTTGGAAAATGTGGGAAAAAAAAGAAAACGCATTTTTTTTCTACAAAGTTGTCCATTTATAAGGTATTTCCAACACATAGCATGTACATGGCATAAATGACACCCCAAAATACATTCTGCAACTCCTCCTGAGTATGGCGATACCACATGTGTGAGACTTTTACACAGCCTGGCCACATACAGAGGCCCAACATTGAACTAGCACACCCCACAGTAAAAACGGTACATGTACGATACACAACCTTTATGGAATATTTAACCGTTGAAATACATTTTTTTACACAAAAGTAAAAAAAGGGTGTAAAAAGTTTTTGAAGACCTTTTTTTACTTGGTAAGTTTTCTGAGGAGTACGGAGTATCTAATATGGAACCCCACAATCGAAAGGTTTTACCCCAGTAAAACACCCGTAAAGATAACAGGACCACGAGGTCCCGGAAGTCTTAACATTATCCACCAACTCTTTACTCTACACATTAAATACGAAGATTTTGCGGATTTCCACGATCAAGTTACAACCCGGAGACATACACCGGTCCGACACATTTTCAGAGTGTGTACACCATAGCGGTATGAGTCCTCCTCAACGTCTTACATAAAACCCCACAGTAAATACGGTACATGTACGATACACAACCTTTATGGAATATTTACCTGTTGAAACATCTTTTTTT
>BLSH010082914.1:132540-150319 GCA_018402905.1 Glandirana rugosa
GCCCCGAGCTTATACCGCAACTCCCCCCACGTGCAACTTCTCCTGCTCAGACATCTCAGGCGCTGATTGCATCTGGGCCAGCTATCTTTGAACTGCAAGGTGTACTGAGCTCAGGGTTGGATACCCCCTACAGCCCTGTTGATAGTAATGCTTCTGGGCCACCCGTTGCGGAACCCACTCTGGCCGAGATTATGTTGGCGATTCAGGACTGCAAGTCATCTCTGTCACTACAAATCGAGACTATCCAAATTGACAATTCTTTACTGAAACAAGATGTACAGACGCTGAGGGAAAGAACTGGAGCGGCGGAAGACCGCATAAGTACCCTGGAAGATACAGTTCAACCACTCTCAGCTGAAGTGCGGACACATGCAGCGGAGGTGGCGGCCCTCCGTGCCAAACTCGACGACCTGGAGAATCGCTCTAGGAGGAACAACCTCCGCTTCTTAGGGTTCCCAGAGCGCTCTGAGGGCTCCCGACCTGAGCGATTTCTACACTCATGGCTACGAGACATGCTAGGAGCTGAAAATCTGTTCCATGCTTTCCTCATAGAGAGGGCACATCGCACTCCTCCCCGTGCACCGAATCCTGGGACACCACCACGATCTCTGATTGCGCGAATCCTTAATTTCCAGGATAGAGTGAGGATTCTGCGAATGGCCAGAGAGAAGGGCCCACTCAAATATAATGGAAATACCATCTCCATATATCCTGATTTCTCCGCAGATGTACAGCGTCAACGGGTATCCTTCTCCGCAGTAAATAATCGCCTACGACAAGAGGGGTTGCAATATGCTATGCTCTTCCCTGCCAAGCTGAGGATCACTTACGAAGGTAAAGCTCTCTTTTACAATACCCCTGCGGAGGCTATGGCCTGGCTTGAGGACCGCTTCGGCCCGCAACGCGGAAGGGGCCGCGCAGGTCAATCTCAAAGGTAAGACTGCTATCCTTTCCTTTGGAACGGGTGGTGGGAAGAACACCGGCTTCGTAAGCTTCTGGACCTCTGCTGTGTCTATAAATGTGCCCCTCACACTTGTTATCCTGGCTGAGGCCTTGCTTGACACTTAACATTGCCATTGGAATTCTAACTCCTGTTGGAGATATGTTGCTGGGATGCATATTTTAGGATTTTTTTTTTTTCTGATCTCTCCTTCACTTGGTTCTCGCAGTGGCGCCCTGTGCTTTGTGGATGTCTGCATAAACCTTTATAAAAATTAGAAGAATCTCACCTGAGCTGATAATTATGCTCCCTTATGTGGACCGGTGCACAAATAGTGTTAGCTTGGGACAAGTTTGAGAGCAACAGTGCCTTAGCTGGCCTCTTGATGAACAGGGGGCAGTTTTGGGAGTAGCACACGGATTGTTGTCCGCCCCGCCTCCCCATACTACTTTATCTTTCACTCGGACGCATTGGATATGTTTTAAAGGAGCCGACACCTGCACCACTAACCCCATCCCACTTATGGCAGAGCCATGGGAACTGTTTAAGGAAATCTTTTTTCTGGGTTTGTTTTTTTTTTGTTGAACTTATTGATGTTTCGGGATCCAAGCTCGCTAAGTTGGGGATGGTTGAGCAGGGTGGGAAGGGGGGAGAAGGGTGGGGTTACTCCTCGGACCTGTTCTGGTCCACTGGGATGTTTGTTCGATTATTATTTTTTCCTTTTTTTCTTATTTACATACATGCAAGACATCTGGAGCTTTCAGACAATTCATGGGTATATTTACATTATGTGAGTGGGCTTGAGCCTCACGTTGTCGAATATCTATGTATCCTATCTGCTATAGAATATGTACTATATGTAGTGAATGGCTGATCCATTGAGGGTTATCTCGTGGAATATAAGGGGGGCGGGCTCTCCTCACAAGCGGTCCTTAGTCTTCTCATTCCTTAAACGCTATAAACCACACATTATTTGTCTGCAAGAGACACATTTAGTTAAGGAAAGAATACTTTCCTTTAAAAGAGCATGGGTGGCTCACTCGTATCATGCTACTCATACCACTTACTCCAGGGGGTCTCTATTTTGTTAGCCAAATCATTATCCGCTGACATTCTCTCCGTAAAAACAGATCCGGACGGCCGGTATATTATACTTACTATACAAATAGCTAGACAGACGTTAACGCTGGTTAATATTTATGTACCTCCTCCATTTAATCCAGATCTGCTTTCTAAATTATCGCTCCTCCTTGTGAAACGGACCCCTGGACCAATACTGTACGTGGGTGACTTTAACGCTGTGCTAGATCCCCTAATGGACCGCTTGGGAGGTAGGGGTAAGTCTTGCCCCTCTTTTGTGGACTGGGCTGGAGTCTACAATCTTACTGAGCTGTGGAGGTGGAAACATCCCACTGAACTCCAATATTCGTGTCACTCTGATTCATTCTCCACTATGTCTCGCCACGTCGGATGCTCTCCCGTTGATATCGTCAGCATCTTATCTGCCCAGGGGGGTGTCTGACCACGCACCTCTGGCGGTGGATCTCCTCCTCCTACCCATGCAAGGGCCTGTACTGTGGCGCATGGGATCCCAATGGCTGGAGGACGAAACTGTACACCGATCATGCGGGAGGGACATAGTGGACTATTGGAGGCTCAATAGAGGATCTACTGATCCCTCCAATGTTTGGGAGGCCTCTAAGGCCGTATTAAGGGGTGCCTTTATGTCTATGACGGGTATCCTGCGTAAAAACGCAATTCAGTGTACCAGGGAGTTGAAGGAGGCAATGGTAGTAGCCGAGGCAGAATATGTAGCGCAACCAGAATCCTCTAGACGTGACCTATGGCTCACTAAACGCAGAGAGTATGAACTCAAGTTGCTGGACTTAACTAAAAAACGCATGTTACATGTGACACAAAAAATATTTGAACATGGTAACAAGGCTGGAAGACTCTTGGCTTACCTAGTTAGGCCAGACCATGTCCCTGTCTCTATTCCCCGAATTCTCACTCCACAGGGGGGGATTAGTGACGTCCCACAGGATATTGTGGGGGCATTCCTGTCCTTTTACAAAGATCTCTATACCACGGGGGCCCACTATTCAGATGAGAGTCTGACTGATTACCTTACACAAATCTCACTCCCTCGTTTAACGGCTCAGGATTCGGAGGATCTGGAAGCCCCCATTACAGTAGAGGAAATTGCAAGGGCGATCTCCCAACTCCCAAATCATAAATCCCCAGGCCTGGATGGTTTCCCAGCTGAGTGGTATAAGAAGTTTGCCCCACTACTTAGTCCTCTCCTTCTTAATACTTATAACGCAGCCTTGAAGGAGAACATTCTCCCACCATCCATGAGGAAGGCTCTAATTATATTACTACTGAAGCCTAGAAAAGACCCTTTACTTTGTGATTCGTGTCGTCCTATATCTCTTATAAACGTGGATGTCAAAATTCTTGCTAAAGTACTAGCCAATCGCCTTAATTTAGTTATTGGAAAACTGGTGGGCTGTGATCAGGGGGGTTTTATACCAGGGAGATCCACAAGGATGAATATCCGTAGGCTGTTTCATAACTTACAATACCCTCATGATTGTGTGCCCACTAGAGTAATTGTGTCACTTGACACTAAAAAGGCATTTGATAGTGTAGAATGGCCATACCTATTTAAAGTCTTAGAACACTATGGATTCGGTCCACGCCTGATAGCCTGGATCAGACTCCTATACTGTTCCCCAATGGCTCATATCAGGGTTAACTCCATGGTGATGGAGGCGTTTCCGATTACTAGGGGCACCAGGCAGGGGTGTCCCCTGTCTCCCCTCCTGTTCGCCCTGGCCATGGAGCCCCTAGCCATACAAATTCGTACCACTTCCCAAATTAAAGGTCTCCCAGTTGGCACTATTGAAGAACGCATATCATTATATGCTGATGACACTCTGGTATATTTGGCTGACCCACAGGACTCCCTCAAACATCTATTATCTCTTATAAATACTTTCGGGGACTACACGGGTTTCAGGGTGAATTGGGGAAAGTCTACCCTCTTCCCCCTGGACCAGGAGGCTTTACCTCTGATCTATGCAGGATCCCAATTACAGATTGCTACCTCATTTAGGTATCTGGGCGTGATAGTGCAGTTGCCGCTTTCTAGGTATATCGAGAATAACATATTCCCTTTATTGAAACAGCTGCAGGAACACACCCAGAAGTGGATGGATCTCCCTTTGGATCTCATGGGTAGGGCTAATATCATTAAAACTATCTATCTCCCCAAGCTACTTTATGCCCTGGCCAATGCTTCATGCAGGGTTCCAAAATCCATGTTTAAACGCATCGACTCCATCTGCTCTACTTTCCTGTGGCGGGGTGGGGCACCTAGATTAGCTCTTGAGACACTCCGACTTTCTTCTCACCTAGCTGGTCTGGCCTTCCCCAACTTTTATCTGTATTATTTGGCCTCACAATTAATTTTTATACATGACTGGCTACACCCCAACAATACCAATGCATGTACTAGTATGGAGGGGGCCATTGCCTCCTCTATGGAAACACTCCATAATGTGATTTATAGAAATCGTGCCCCAAACAGACCAGGTACGGCCATAATACACATGTCCCTCTCTCTTTTTCGGATAATCAAAACTAAATTTGCTCGGGAGACCTGGGATGCCTCACCAAATATGCCACTGTGGTGTAACGGCACCCTTAAAGAATTGGAATCTATACCGGACCCTGTGAGGTGGTCCTCTAAGGGAATTAAATACTTATGTCATCTTTTTGATACACAGGGCTTCAAACCCTTTCAGCAACTCCAGCAGGAGTTCGACCTCCCGAATTCTTATATTTTTTATTATTGCCAGCTGAGGCATGCAGTCAAAGCGCAGTTTGGTACTCTGGATAATCCGCTCTGCATGCCTCCGCTGGAAAAATTATTGAGAGATCCGGCCACCACTAAACTCATCTCACTCTATTATATGACCCTAATAACAGACACAAACCCTAGATTTCAGGCTGCCCAAAAAAAATGGTCTGACTTAGATATGCAAATTACGGAAGAGGAATGGACGGAATTCACAGATACATTCAAGTCATCGGTCATTTCCTTCAAAGACAGGGTTATTCAAATTAAAGTCTTTCACCAATCTCATCTTACCCCCCATAGACTTTGTAAAATGGGCCTATTACATATAGATACGTGTTTTAGGGGATGTGGTCAAAGGGCAGACTTTCTGCACTGTTTCTGGACGTGCACAGTGGTGCAGAACTTCTGGAGAGAAATCGGCTCATTCATTTCACTGGCCTTGGGCCTTACCAACATCATTAATCCTAAGAATTGCCTGTTAGGAATCTTTGGTGATTTATCGTTATCCGCCTCAGCAAAGAGACTTCTCCGTATCCTCTTCTTCTATGCAAAGAAGTCTCTCGTGCTGACATGGAAGAGCTCACAAACGTTAGACAAAACACTGTGGTTGAAACTGATTAATGATGCGTTACCCCTGTATAAAGTCACATATGATCTTAGGAAAAAAGAAGCAGGATTCTATAAGATTTGGGGCAGATGGTTGGCCAATCCCCTTACATTGAGCCCCCCTCTACCATGAGATTAAGTGTTGCTCACCCTATTATGAGTTGTTACTGACTTATTTGGTCTAATACAAAGATGAATAATCTATGTTATATAAATGGTAAGATCCAGCCTAGTCAACTAGAAATGTACCTATGTATTGCTCACTGAACAACATGTCTAGGAAATCCTGACCATGCATGAACCATTGATGTCTTGTACTGGTTTATCTGATATGACGCCTGAAGGGCCACTGTTTGTTTTGGTGTTTGTATGTCTTTCAAAAATCAATAAAAAAATCTTAAAAAAAAAAAAAAAGGGAGCACAGATAGTGAAGCCCGTATAAGAAAGTTTAATGATTAAAAAGAATTGCACTTACAAGCTTCCAAAGGGTTTCACAGCATATAGTGTCATCACAAAAAACAATCCACACACAGGAGGCATGAACGTGCCTGCTTGTAGCTGTACCACCTGACCGGTTTCGCTCCAATGAGCATCGTCAGAGGCGTGGTCAGCTGCACAGGCACCAATCGGGTTTATAAAGGGGGGGGGATGTCATATGTAACACAAAAAAGGAACTTCCTGTCTTTGGAGTGCATCACATGACCAACAGAGCATTCCAAGACCAGGAAAAACTCCCCTGTACTAAAAAGGAAACGCATCACCACCCCAGATGCACTATGAATGCAAAATCAGGGGTTCATGAACATCAGAATTCAATATAACAGCAGAAGTACCCTTTTATACATCTAGTCGGCTTATGCAGCGGCACTTCATGTCAGTGGAACACACCATGTGACCAGTGATGCACTCCAAACACAGGAAACAGCCCTAGAAGGCTTATACAGCAGCACTTCCTGTCAGTGGAACACACCATGTGACCAGCAATGCACTCCAAACACAGGAAACAGCCCTAGAAGGCTTGTACAGCAGCACTTCCTGTCAGTAGAACACACCATGTGACCAGCGATGCATTCCAAACACAGGAAACAGCCCTATCCCACAATGCAGTGCAAAAGGAAGCTACATTAGGGAAACAACATACAGGCCCCAGGACTTCCACTTTGAGAACCATGAAACCAGAATTTCTGGTCTGTGGAGCACATCACATGACCGCTCCCAGACCAGAAAATAATCCTCAATAACAAAAAGAGCCCATATGTCATTCCAATGTGCTTTGAACACGATAAAAGGCTTCCACAAAGGGGAAGTGAGCTATAAGATAAAAATATAACATAATATGTATATGAATAATCTCAAACCCAAAAATCAAAAAGGCATCTAATCCTTATGAGTCTGATGGGCTGTCAGTGTCTGCGGCAGGGTCGCAGAACAAACATGATTCCACTGAATCCCATTTAAAGGGGAAGGGGCAACAAATATAAAAAACAACCAATTTCCATCAAATCCCATTTAAAGGGGAAGGGGCAGCAAATATAAAAATATTAAAAACAACCAGTAAAATATAACAGTTCATACTATCTTCAAAGAGAACCTGTTACATTCCCAATAATGTATTTATAGGAATACAGTATTGGTAAATCATAAAAGGAACCAGGACACAATTACTATAACCACAAATTTAAACTATAATACCCAAATTTTTTTTATAAAAAAACTTCTTAAAGAGATATACCTTAAATAAGGTGAGAACCAGGGTTCAGCTGTTGTTGATAAAACTGTTAACGTCCCAGTCTACATTCAGACCATACGGGACGTAACACTTAACCCTATGTATCCACCAGGTCTCCAAGCAAGAATTCTCCCTCCTGACATTACTTCCCCTCCAATTCGGGATGAACCTATCTATTGCTACAAAGGTCGTCCCCGCAGGGTTCTTATCATGATGTTCCAAATAATGTCGGGAGACACTATGCTTAGGGAAACCTCTCCTAATGTTGCCCACATGCTCACCCAGTCTTACATTCATCGCCCTAGTGGTGCGACCAATGTATTGCAATCCACAAGGACAGGTGAGCATGTAGACAACATTTAGAGAAGTGCAGGTGATAAAAGTGCCAATATCAAATGCTTCCGAAGTAGCGTGAGAACTAAATTGACACACTTTCCTCCGTTTATCAGCATTGAGTTTGCAGATGGCACACCTGTGACATGGATAATAGCCCTTGGAGTCCTGAAAAAGGAGACCCTGTTAGGCGTATCAAGGATGTTGGGAGCAATCTGCAATCGCAAGGGAGAAACCCCTCTAAATATCAGTCCTGGCTGTTCCGGTAACAATGGACCCAACACCTTGTCATTCCTCAGCACCGACCAATGCTTCCTCATAATGCGTTTTGAGGTCATTGTGTTGTCGGGAATAGGTGGTAATAAAGGCAAAATCCGATGAGGTCTTTACATCATCATCTCTTGATGTGGAAGGGCCATCAATCATCTGCTGTCTATCCATATTTAGCACATCAGAAATGGCCTTATCGAGGTCAGCTGCCAAGTATCCCTTCTCAAGGAATCTGGACTTGAGAACCTGAGCTTGTTGGAGAAATGTACTAACTAAGGAACAATTCCTCCTCAGTCGGAATGAACTGCCCTTTTGGAACTGCTCTAAGCCAGGAGGGATGATGACAGCTGTTCTGATCTATATAGCCATTCCGATCTGTGCTCTTGAAGTAGGTGGACGTGAGAAACTTCTCCTCACTCACTTCAATGGACAGATCCAGGAAATTGATCTTAACCTCACTTCATACTGTAAATGGATGCCAAGATCATTATCATTAAGGCCATCCATAAAGTCAGACAATGAGGCCCTATCTCCGTCCCATAGGAGGAGGACGTCATCTATATAACGGCCCCAGAAGACAATTTCTGGTCTCTGGTCCGAGTAGACAACGTCCTCTTCCCACTTGGCCATGAACAGGTTCGCCATGCTCGGGGCAAATTTAGCCCCCATAGCAACTCCTCTGTCCTGGAGGAAAAAGGAGCCACCAAACCAGAAATAGTTGTGAGTCATGGCAAACCTGAGCAGGCCAAGAATAAATTCCCTCTGCAGGGGGGACAGATCATCATCCAACCTCAGGAAAGTCTCCACGGCCTCCATACCATCAGAGTGGGAGATAATGGTATACAGAGATATTACGTCTGCAGTGACCATAATGAGCCCCTCCTTCCAAGGGATATTCCCAAGCATCCTTAGGACTTGTGTCGAGTCTCTAAGGTAGGACCTGGTCTGCCCCACCAGTGGCTGGAGAAAATGATCGATGTACTTCCCTATCCGGGAAGTCACCGAATCCAATCCACTGATGATAGGTCTACCAGGTGGGCAGACCAGGTCCTTATGTATCTTGGGGAGATAATAAATGATTGGAATCCTTGGGGCCTGAGGAACTAGATATAGTCTTTCCTTCTTGTTAAGGACTCCCTTCCTAAACCCTTCATCAACCATTTTAACAAGTTCTTTCTTAAACTTGGATGTGGGATCGTGGGGGAGAGGAACGTAGGTCTCCTGATCCGACAGGATTCTGTTAATTTCTCCTATATAGGAACTTTTGTCCAACACCACGATCCCCCCACCCTTGTCCGCTGGTCTGACTATAATATCCTCCCTGGCCTTCAGGGACTTTAAGCCATCAACAAACATGCGATTGCTGGCACTCCTTTTAACCGTTAGACGGTCAAGGTCACTCAAGACTAAATCCCTGAAAACGGAGATAGAAGGTGGAATACCCCCAGGGGGATTGAATAAAGAGGCGTTTGCAAGCCCCGGATGCATAATCCCCAAATCAGCCTCCTCAGGCACCCTAGGGGGGGCAGACAAAAAATATTGTTTGATGTTCATCTTACGGACATATTTGTGTATGTCCATTAAAAACACCAAACTTGTCTAATCTCTTGTCAGGAGCAAATTTCAGCCCTCGGTTGAGAACGAACTTCTCATTATCAGTCAAGGGCTGAGAGCTGAGATTAAAAATCCCAGCATCTTTTATGTCCTTCTCCTTTTTGGCCCGGTTCCTCCTCCCCCCTCTGGTCCCTCTCTGGGTTCTCCTCCCCTTTTGTTCTTCCTGGGGCCCTGTGGAAAAAAACGCGGCTGTAGAGGGCCACCCATGTTTCTGTCAGATCTCCTTGGGGAGTAGTATTCCGACTCATCCCAATTACGACCTCTCTCTCTCCACGAATAACCCGGAGATTGGGATGGATGTTGGGTAATATACCTATAATCAGGAGAATCTCCATACTGGTCACCCCTGAGGGGTCCAAATCTGTTAGAAAAAGGTACCGGGTTAGGTATTGGGTGATGATCATAACCATAGCCGGTATCATGGCTACTATTGTTGCCGCCAGGAGCCCTTTGTCTCCCCGGGGGAGGGCCAAACGTATCCTTTTTCTTACCCCCGGTGATTCTGCCACTGTTAACAGGGGTACGTACAGATATAGGAACTGTGATATTTTCCCTGACAGCAACCCCCCTCACTCTCACCGAATTGGGGTCATTAGTCACAGTATAACTGGTTACTACGGGATTTTTCCTAACTTGCCATTTGAAAACCTGAAGGGACCTGTAATCCTCCAGATCCCTCAGGTATTTCTTTTTCTTTTTCACTCTTTGATCCTGGTCCTCTTTCTCTAAAATCTTCATAAGGCTATTGGACTTATTCTTATAGTCCTGCAGCTCCTTGTGAGGCAACAGGCTGGACTTAACCCCTGTGATACTCTCATCCAGGGAAATGAGTTTCAACCTCTTCCTCCCAATGAGAAACCTAATGAGGTCCAGGCCAGCATTGTTAAAATATTTGTACTACCCCTCCAAATTGTTTTCATCATCCTGAGGGGTGATCTCATACCTGAGACTCCTAGGGACCATCCCCTCCTCCAAATATTTTTCAAGGAAGGCGATGTCCCAATGGCAATGAATGGCAGCTATCATCAAATTCTTCAAATGGACAAACAAGCCCCCCAGATCGGAACGGAGTTTGAGCTCATCCTGACTGAATGCTTGTTTGAGGTCATTAACCCTAGAATTTCTGAAATCAAACATATCCATAATCACACAATGGAGGACTAATAGCAGCAAACCTATAGATCAATAAAACACTAGGAACGTCACATGGAATGAGTTTGCGCTAAAAACATGTGTCACATGTGACACATGTGTCATAATCGATCAGAGGCGTGCACCATTTGTTGATCCCCAAATGAAGTCCAATACAAAAGTCCTTGTGCCGCGCTAAAATTTTCAGTGATTAAACAAACATAGTCTCTTGGATTCTATGATAGGAAAGACCGACACCAGTTAGTTTGTGACGATGGAATGACACACTACACCCAGTGCTCTCTCAATCTTCTTACCAGATAGCAGGGAATCATGAGCCTGTTTAGTCACATTATCCAAAAGTCAGGAACACTCTCCAGGTATATGAAAAATGACAGCCACCCTGCAGCGATCATTCTCACAACCAAGGTTCACCGAACAATTGTACCAACGGATAAAAGATAACAGAGGGAGCACAGATAGTGAAGCCCGTATAAGAAAGTTTAATGATTAAAAAGAATTGCACTTACAAGCTTCCAAAGGGTTTCACAGCATATAGTGTCATCACAAAAAACAATCCACATATAGGAGACATGAACGTGCCTGCTTGTAGCTGTACCACCTGACCGGTTTCGCTCCAATGAGCATCTTCAGAGGCGTGGTCAGCTGCACAGGCACCAATTGGGTTTATAAAGGGGGGGGGAAATGTCATATGTAACACAAAAAAGGAGCTTCCTGTCTTTGGAGTGCATCACATGACCAACAGAGCACTCCAAGACCAGGAAATACTCCCCTGTACTAAAAAGGAAACGCATCACCACCTCAGATGCACTATGAATGCAAAATCAGGGGTTCATGAACATCAGAATTCAATATAACAGCAGAAGTACCCTGTTATACATCTAGACGGCTTACGCAGCGGCACTTCCTGTCAGTGGAACACACCATGTGACCAGCGATGCACTCCAAACACAGGAAACAGTCCTATCCCACAATGCAGTGCAAAAGGAAGCTACATTAGGGAAACAACATACAGGCCCCAGGACTTCCGCTTTGAGAACCATGAAACCAGAACTTCTTGTCTGTGGTGCACATCACATGACCGCTCCCAGACCAGAAAATAATCCTCAATAACAAAAAGAGCCCATATGTCATTCCAATGTGCTTTGAACACGATAAAAGGCTTCCACAAACGGGAAGTGAGCTATAAGATAAAAATATAACATAATACGTATATGAATAATCTTAAACCCAAAAATCAAAAAGGCATCTAATCCTTATGAGTCTGATGGGCTGTCAGTGTCTGCGGCAGGGTCGCAGAACAAACATGATTCCACCAAATCCCATTTAAAGGGGAAGGGGCAACAAATATAAAAAACTACCAATTTCCACCGAATCCCATTTAAAGGGGAAGGGGCAGCAAATATAAAAATATTAAAAACAACCAGTTAAATATAACAGTTCATACTATCTTCAAAGAGAACCTGTTACATTCCCAATAATGTATTTATAGGAATACAGTATTGGTAAATCATAAAAGGAACCAGGACACACTTACTATAACCACAAATTTAGTCTTGAGTGACCTTGACCATCTAATGGTTAAAAGGAGTGCCAGCAATTGCATGTTTGTCGATGGCTTAAAGTCCCTGAAGGCCAGGGAGGATATTATAGTCAGACCAGCGGACAAGGGTGGGGGGATCGTGGTGTTGGACAAAAGTTCCTATATAGGAGAAATTAACAGAATCCTGTCGGATCAGGAGACCTACGTTCCTCTCCCCCACGATCCCACATCCAAGTTTAAGAAAGAACTTGTTAAAATGGTTGATGAAGGGTTTAGGAAGGGAGTCCTTAACAAGAAGGAAAGACTATATCTAGTTCCTCAGGCCCCAAGGATTCCAATCATTTATTATCTCCCCAAGATACATAAGGACCTGGTCTGCCCACCTGGTAGACCTATCATCAGTGGATTGGATTCGGTGACTTCCCGGATAGGGAAGTACATCGATCATTTTCTCCAGCCACTGGTGGGGCAGACCAGGTCCTACCTTAGAGACTCGACACAAGTCCTAAGGATGCTTGGGAATATCCCTTGGAAGGAGGGGCTCATTATGGTCACTGCAGACGTAACATCTCTGTATACCATTATCTCCCACTCTGATGGTATGGAGGCCGTGGAGACTTTCCTGAGGTTGGATGATGATCTGTCCCCCCTGCAGAGGGAATTTATTCTTGGCCTGCTCAGGTTTGCCATGACTCACAACTATTTCTGGTTTGGTGGCTCCTTTTTCCTCCAGGACAGAGGAGTCGCTATGGGGGCTAAATTTGCCCCAAGCATGGTGAACCTGTTCATGGCCAAGTGGGAGGAGGGCGTTGTCTACTCGGACCAGAGACCAGAAATTGTCTTCTGGGGCCGTTATATAGATGACATCCTCCTCCTATGGGACAGAGATAGAGCCTCATTGGCTGACTTTATGGATGGCCTTAATGATAATGATCTTGGCATCCATTTACAGTATGAAGCCAGTGAGGTTAAGATCAAGTTCCTGGATCTGTCCATTGAAGTGAGTGAGGGGAAGTTTCTCACGTCCACCTACTTCAAGAGCACAGATCGGAATGGCTATATAGATCAGAACAGCTGCCATCATCCCTCCTGGCTTAGAGCAGTTCCAAAAGGGCAGTTCATTCCGACTGAGGAGGAATTGTTCCTTAGTTAGTACATTTCTCCAACAAGCTCAGGTTCTCAAGTCCAGATTCCTTGAGAAGGGATACTTGGCAGCTGACCTCGATAAGGCCATTTCTGATGTGCTAAATATGGATAGACAGCAGATGATTGATGGCTCTTCCACATAAAGAGATGATGATATAAAGACCTCATCGGATTTTGCCTTTATCACCACCTATTCCCAACAACACAATGACCTCAAAACGCATTATGAGGAAGCATTGGTCGGTGCTGAGGAATGACAAGGTGTTGGGTCCATTGTTACCGGAACAGCCAGGACATATATTTAGAGGGGTTTCTCCCTTGCAATTGCAGATTGCTCCCAACATCGTTGATGCGCCTCACAGGGTCTCCTTTTTTCAGGACTCCGAGGGCTATTATCCATGTCGCAGGTGTGCCATCTGCAAACTCAATGCTGATAAACGGAGGAAAGTGTGTCAATTTAGTTCTCACGCTACTTCGGAAGCATTTGATATTGGCACTTTTATCACCTGCACTTCTCTAAATGTTGTCTACATGCTCACCTGTCCTTGTGGATTGCAATACATTGGTTGCACCACTAGGGCGATGAATGTAAGACTGGGAGAGCATGTGAGCAACATTAGGAGAGGTTTACCTAAGCATAGTGTCTCCCGACATTATTTGGAACATCACGATAAGAACCCTGCGGGGACGACCTTTGTAGCAATAGATAGGTTCACCCCGAATTGGAGGGGAAGTAATGTCAGAAGGGAGACCTGGTGGATACATAGGGTTAAGTGTTACGTCCCGTATGGTCTGAATGTAGACTGGGACGTTAACAGTTTTATCAACAACAGCTGAACCCTGGTTCTCACCTTATTTAAGGTGTATCTCTTTAAGAAGTTTTTTTTAGAAAAGTTTTTATAAAAAAAAATTTGGGTATTATAGTTTCAATTTGTGGTTATAGTAAGTGTGTCCTGGTTCCTTTTATGATTTACCAATACTGTATTCCTATAAATACATTATTGGGAGTGTAACAGGTTCTCTTTGAAGATAGTATGAACTGTTATATTTAACTGGTTGTTTTTAATATTTTTATATTTGCTGCCCCTTCCCCTTTAAATGGGAATCGGTGGAAATTGGTAGTTTTTTATATTTGTTGCCCCTTCCCCTTTAAATGGGATTCGGTGGAATCATGTTTGTTCTGCGACCCTGCCGCAGACACTGACAGCCCATCAGACTCATAAGGATTAGATGCCTTTTTGATTTTTGGGTTTGAGGTTATTCATATACATATTATGTTATATTTTTATCTCATAGCTCACTTCCCGTTTGTGGAAGCCTTTTATCGTGTTCAAAGCACATTGGAATGACATATGGGCTCTTTTTGTTATTGAAGATTATTTTCTGGTCTGAGAGCGGTCATGTGATGTGCTCCACAGACCAGAAGTTCTGGTTTCATGGTTCTCAAAGTGGAAGTCCTGGGGCCTGTATGTTGTTTCCCTAATGTAGCTTCCTTTTGCACTGCATTGTGGGATAGGGCTGTTTCCTGTGTTTGGAGCGCATCGCTGGTCACATGGTGTGTTCCACTGAAAGGAAGTGCTGCTGTACAAGCCTTCTAGGGCTGTTTCCTGTGTTTGGAGTGCATTTCTGGTCACATGGTGTGTTCCACTGACAGGGAGTGCTGCTGTATAAGCTTTCTAGGGCTTTTTCCTGTGTTTGGAGTGCATCACTGGTGCATAAGGCGTCTAGATGTATAACAGGGTAGTATTTCCTGGTCTTGGAGTGCTCTGGTCATGTGATGCACTCCAAAGACAGGAAGTTCCTTTTTTGTGTTACATATGACATTTCCCCCCCCCTTTATAAACCCAATTGGTGCCTGTGCAGCTGACCACGCCTCTGATGATGCTCATTGGAGCGAAACCGGTCAGGTGGTACAGCTACAAGCAGGCACGTTCATGTCTCCTATGTGTGGATTGTTTTTTGTGATGACACTATATGCTGTGAAACCCTTTGGAAGCTTGTAAGTGCAATTCTTTTTAATCAATAAACTTTCTGATACGGGCTTCACTATCTGTGCTCCCTCTGTTATCTTTTATCCGTTGGTACAATTGTTCGGTGAACCTTGATTGTGAGAACGATCGCTGCAGGGTGGCTGTCATTTTTCATATACCTGGAGAGTGTTCCTGACTTTTGGATAATGTGACTAAACAGGCTCATGATTCCCTGCTATCTGGTAAGAAGATTGAGAGAGCACTGGGTGTAGTGTGTCATTCCATCGTCACAAACTAACTGGTTTCGGTCTTTCCTATCATAGAAACCAAGAGACTATGTTTGTTTAATCACTGAAAATTTTAGCGTGGCACAAGGACTTTTGTCTAAGGCAGGGTTTCTCAACCCGTGGTACGCGTACCCCCTGGGGTACGCTCAGCGCGTTCAGGGGGTACGCCCAGAGCTCAGGCTGTCAAGTCCCGCCTTCCGCCTATATAAATCCGTCCCCAGCGGCTTGCCGTAGCCGCGATACTGCTGGGAGGAGGTTTTCCCTGTGTGGGTTGAAGAGCGCGGCCACATACAAGTTCGGGACTGGTGGCAAGGTCGGCTCCCGTGTCTGTAAAGCCTGAACACCGGCGGCAGCAGCAGCCACTACTTTTTAAATCAGACACCAGACGAGAATACACCAGCCAGGGGAGACTGACCAGGAGCGGCTCCATGTGCTCCATGTGCTCGGCTCCTCCCCCTCCCCCTCTCCAGCGCGCGTAGAGGTGCCTGCCATGTGTGAGCATGATGGCTGCAGCGTCTCCCTGATCTCCACTGCACTCAGCCTTCACCTGCAGACTGTAAAATCAGGTAAGTCTGTGCCCAGCCATCAGTGCCATCTGTCAGAGCCCCCTATCAGCGCCCCTTATCACTGCCTCCTATCTATCTGTGCCAGCCCTGACTGCCTCCTATCTATCTGTGCCAGCCCTGACTGCCTCCTATCTATCTGTGCCAGCCCTGACTGCCTCCTATCTATCTGTGCCAGCCCTGACTGCCTCCTATCTATCTTTGCCAGCCCTCGCTGCCTCCTATCTGTGCCAGCCCTCGCTGCCTCCTATCTGTGCCAGCCCTCGCTGCCTCCTATCTATCTTTGCCAGCCCTCACTGCCTCCTATCTATCAGTGCAGCCCCACCAGTGCCCCCTGTCAATGCAGTTTCTTTCTGTGAACTGATAACCCTAATTTATTTATTTATTTATTTTTAAAGACTTTCCTGGGCGTGGCCACAGACGTTGGAAGTTGACAAGATTTGTGCACGGGGAAAATTCTGTCACATCTAAAGGTAAGTAAATAGAATTTCATAAGACAGTGCCCCCTATCAGTGCCTCACATCAGTGCAGCCTCAGTGCCACCTATGTATCAATGCAGTGGTCTATCAATGCCACCTATCAGTGCAGCCTGTCTGTCAGTGCCTCCTATCAGTGTCCACTATCAGTGCTGCCCATCAGTGCAGCCTTAGTGCCTCATATCAATGAAGCATCAGTACCGTCTATCAGTGCAGACTCTTCAGTGCCCCCTATCAGTGCAATATATTTATGTAAATTCTTAACCCTAATTTATGTTTCCTTTTTTTTTCTTTAAGACTCTGCTGGGAGTGACCACGGGCATTGGAAGCTGACAAGGAACGTGTGCGAGACAAATTCTGCCACATCTAAAGGTAAGTAAAGAGATTTTCATATGACAGTGCCCCCTATTAGTGTGTAGGCCGATCAGTGCCACCTATCAGTGCAGCTTCATCAGTGCCCCCAATCAATCAGTGCCCCCTATCAGTGCAGTTCATTTCAGTAAATTCATAACCCTACTTTATTTTTATTTTTTTAAAGACTTTACTGGGCGTGACCACAGGCGTTTAGAAGCTGACAAGGAACGCGTGCGAGAAGAGAGGAGAAAATTCTGCCACCTCTAAAAGGTATGTAAAGAGATTTTCATATGACAGTGCCGCCTATCTGTGCAGCCCCATCAGTGCCCGCTATCTATCAGTGCAGCCCCATCAGTAGCCCCATCAGTGCCCCCTATCTATCAGTGCAGCCCCATCAGTGCCCCCTATCTATCAGTGCAGCCTCATCAGTGCCCCCATCTATCAGTGCAGCCCCATCAGTGCCCTCTATGTATCAGTACCTCCTATCTATCAGTGCAGCCCCACCAGTGCCCCCTGTCAATGCAGTTTCTTTCTGTGAACTGATAACCCTAATTTAGTTTTATTTTTTTTTAAAGACTATGCTGGGCGTGGCCACAGGCGTTGGAAGCTGACAAGCAACGTGCACCGGGAAAATTCTGCCACATCTAAAGGTAAGTAAATAGAATTTCATAAGACAGTGCCCCCTATCAGTGCCTCACATCAGTGCAGCCTCAGTGCCACCTAGGTATCAATGCAGTGGTCTATCAATGCCACCTATCAGTGCAGCCTGTCTGTCAGTGCCTCCTATCAGTGTCCACTATCAGTGCTGCCCATCAGTGCAGCCTTAGTGCCTCATCCCGTGACTTCTCAGACGTGACTATCTATCTGCCATGACTACGAAGTAACTATACTCCGTGATTCCGACGTGACTACCCGTCGTGACTATCACCTG
>BLSH010082915.1:10746-22010 GCA_018402905.1 Glandirana rugosa
TGCGGAAAACGGACAGGAATTCGGCGGCGATCAGAGGATCAGAGCAGACATGGATCCGGGCTGCAGCTCCTCGCTCCTGGGCTTTGCTTCCCCAAAAGGACGAACAGGAAGTGGGTCCTGACTGAGAGCAGATTGGCCAGGAGTCCTAAGATTCTCTGGCCAATCAGGTCTCAGGACCTGCTTCCTGATTGGCCAGGAGGAGAATCAGAAAGACAATAGTGAATATTAATTCGCTATTGTCACACAAATGGGTGGGCTCCTACCCTTTTTTAAAGCCAATTAGAGCCTCAGGCTCTAATCATGTGCTTCAAATAAAAAAAACATTGAAATCCATGTGTCCGGCACTCTGCATGTAGATTAGAGGGCTGGACACATGGATGGGGCAGAGGCGCCCTTGCGCCCCATATGGATGGGCCACCACTGGTTGTCACCCAGGCTGGACTACAAACATGTAGGCAGATGCAGTCAATTGTTTTCCACTGTAGATGGTGCTCAACCACAGTGGCATTGCAGTGGGGAGAGGAGATCATGCTGTTGTCCCATGTGACTCTAGTGGCCACGTTGGGTCAGACAGAGCCTATTTCAGGCCCTGGCTCCCAGGCCTGCTGTGAATTTGACATGGGTAGTGTAGGGACAGGTCAACCGTCTGTCAGGGACAGTCAGGTTCCAGTTGAGTAGGGAAAGGCTCGGAGTGGCCAGGCCACATTCTGCCCCTCAAGACAGATGCTGTTGGCACATCTAGACCTTCTCTGCTACACATTGCTGACATTGCCTTGGTGGTGCATGTGAATACGCACATCTCAGCAGATGGCTGTTATTAACAATTAACGCCACTGCTGTGTATCTGCTAAAGGGCAGCACATTTCTGTGGTGCCAGGAAAGCAATTTTGCATGCACTCTCGACACAAAGAATAGCGAGCACAGGTTAAATGTCTCAGTTACATTGGTGGTCAGTGTAAATCTTCTTATTACATTGGGGCTTGGTGTACAATCCTTTCATTAACACTAGTGACCAATGTGACGGTCCCCCTTGCATTGGTTGTCAGTGTAAATTCTTCATTACATTGGTGATCAATGTACATTTACCTTTACATTGGTGATAAGTGTAGAGTTGTCAGTGTAAATCCCCCCTAACATCGGCGGTCGGTGTAGAAGTGTCTCCTTACATTAGTGGTCAATACAAATCTCCTCAGCAATGGCTGTCAGTGTAAATTCCCCCTCACATTGGTGGTCAGTGTAGAATCCCCCCTCACATTGGTGGTCAGTGTAAATCCCCCCTCACATTGGTGGTCAGTGTAAATCCCCCCTCACATTGGTGGTCAGTGTAGAATCCCCCACTATATACTTGCCAAAGATGTCCAGCTTTGCTCTACATGATTCCGAATTTTGCACAGTGTACTGCCTCCTAATTAACCCCATCCCCCCATCACTGCCACTGATCCCATCAACCCCCCAAAATTGCCACTGATCCCAGGAGTCCTCAAAACCCTAGGAGTTTTCTGTCTATTGATGGGTCCCCTCGCCTCCCCAGTCCATGGTGTGCAGGCAGTAAGGAGATGATGCGCTATAACCTTTAGCGACCAATCAGTGAGCAGTAATGATGTGCACTAACCTCTTGCAACCAATCATTAAGCAGTAAGGATATGCAACAGCCTCTTGCAACCAATTAGTGAGCAGTACAGTAATGATGTGCAGTAACCTCTAGCAACCAATCAGTGAGCAGTATTGAAGTACAGTAATCTCTAGCAAACAATCAACAAGCAGAAGTCATGTGCTTTAACCTTTATCAAATAATCAGTGAGCCATAATGTGTGCTGTAACCTCTAGCAAGCAGTCAGTAAGCAGTAATGATATGCTGTAACCTCTGGCGACCAATTGCAATCGCTGACTGATCTGATTCAGTAAACTGATTTTGAGTCAAGCTGTTATTTATTGTATGTTTCAGAGCAGGTGGAGAGTGAAATTACACGGAGGGGGGGGGGGGGGGGGCAAAATATTTGCCCAGGGTCCAATTAATATTAAAGACGGCCCTGGTAAAAACCTATATAATACAGATGCTGTCAGGATTTCATGAAACAAAACTAAAGGCTTAAAGCGGTATTAAAACCAGAAGTAAACATTTATTATATTGCAGCTTACCAAATCTTAGATGTGATAGTAGCAATCGCTTTCTTTTTAGGCTTTCTTTCTTTTATCTTCATCTGGTGATCCACCCAGTAAGTCTTATGCTTTTCAAAAGGACAAAATCTCCTGCATGATGTAGCAGTTACAGAGATGAGACAAACTAATTACCACTGATCGGGGTACTTACAATGATTAGCTTTTTTTATTTATGTAAAACCTTTATCCCAAAAAGGGATAACCTGTAACCATTTATAAAGCGTGAGCTGGAGTATGGCTTAAATTTGATAGAGTATTTAAATCTGCTAGTACATCTAACACTCCCCTCCCCCATAGACTGACAATGCCACTGTCAAAAAGGTGCCTCCCGTGCTCCTTCATCCAGAGTGGGGGGTGCTCTAGCGAAAAAAGCCTAAAAAAATGAATGCAGCCACCACATCTAATGATTGGTAAGCTGCAATATATAACATTTGGTTTTGGGTTAAAGTGGTTGTAAATCCTCCCGGTTTTGCATCTTAATGCATTAGCAACCCCCCAGAGCCCCCGTTTACTTGCCTGAGCCGGATCGCTCCCGCGCCGGGAACGAGCCTAGCAGCTCCAGCCACGGGCTCCGGTCCTCATTGGATAGATTGATAGCAGGGCAGCCATTGCTGTCAATCAAGTCCAGTGACGCTGGAGCTGGGGGATGAGTCCTGCTGTCTGTGTCAATGGACGCAGCAGCAGGTCTCGGGAGCACGCCCGCATGGGTGCCCCCATGCCGCAGGGAAAGCGCTTCCCTGACGGGGCACTCAAGGAGAAGAGGAGCCAGGAGCACCGCCAAGGGACCTCAGAAGAGGAGGATCGGGGCCACTCCAAAACCCATTGAACAGAGGAGGTAAGTATAACAGGTTTGTTATCTTAAGGAAAAAAAAAGTGAACCTTTAGTTTTGCTTTAAATACCGCTTTAGTTACATTGAGTTTTATCATCCTCCAGTGTCATTTATCAACTCTGAGCTTTGGCAGGAGGCAGGTCAGCTTTCATGGGGACTTACAGCCTGAGCCTGGCCTGACAGTTCTTATCTGGCAGGGAGAGAATAACAACATAGTACAAATACCTATCACTGAGGGTTCAGGTGGTACTAGTAGAACTACTTCAGAATGCAGATTCAGATTCTTACATATACCCATGAGACCGTAGGCCACATCCACCCCCAAAATTAACTTCATCACCCAAATCCAATAAAATAAAAGTAACACACCAGAAAATTGGCAAAGAATGGCCGCAGCACTTTTATTGGTTTAAAACGAATTCCAAAGCTCAAACTTTATTGTTACAAATATTTTTAACATATATCAATACCTTTGGCCAGTTATTAAAACTCGAGCAACATAAATACAAATTCAACTGAATATGAACGTCCTCCCTTGAAATCCAGGGTGACCCAATCACATATAAGTGCTCGCGCCTTGGGAGGGAGCTCTTCAGCTGGCGGGGTCCAAGAGGAAGTTCAAATCCACAACAGCCCCTTATATAGGCTTTCCCATTACAGACTGTGCCACACAATCCCATTGGCTCCCAATGAATAGATCAATAACATTTAAAGTGACAGTCCCTTTTTTAACCTTGCCTATACTAATAGGCTAAAACCCCCTTAACAATATAATAAAATGGGTTGGGGTAGCCACGGTCTCAAGAAAGGGGGCCCCTAAGAGTTCCCCTCCTTTATCATGAGACTGTAGGCCACACCCACCCCCAAAATTACCTTCACCCCCAAAGCCAATAAAATAAAAGAAACATACCAGAAAATTGGCAAGGAATGGCCGTTTTATTGGTTTGAAGCACATTCCAAATTGACAAAGCTCAAACTTTATTATTACAAATATTTTTAACATTCATCAATACCTTTGCCCAGTTATTAGAACTCGAGTAACATAAATACAGATTCAAGACCGGCCCACCCCCCAATGCCACGCCCCATTCAATTCCATACTACAAACCCAGATTGAAAATATCACGCCCCCACCTCTGAGAGATGGACTCCACCCTGCCTGTATAGGCCTGCAATGCCACCCTCGAGATCTATAGGTCTATATGACACTCCCCCAATCAAGGGCATGTATTTTTCCATCACCCTATTGATTCTCTTCCTCATTTTTGCCATCACCCTCCTCTGTGAGGAGGAGAACCAACAGAGGCGAGGTACAATTTCCGAAAACATAATAACCGTGCCCGGGGAGGTCAACTAAAAACAGTGCAACTTCTGCTTCATCCTAAATAATACATCTAAAGTCTTAACATTGCACAGGTCATTGTCACCTAGATGAATAACTAAGATAGAAGGTGGAGGCCATGCTTGATACAGCTTAGACAGATGGAAATACAATTGGAACCATTGGAGGCCTCTGATTCCTTTTCAGTATAACGTACAGGATTCCGGCGATAATAACATGTTCACTGAGTTCAGCGCTGAGCCGCTCTTTTACGCGCCCAATAAACGTAAGAATGGCCCAGAATCCTTACACAATGCCTCCAACCTGAAAAATTTCAAGAAAAAGGTTAGACCTGACATACACCTTAAAGCATTCGGATTTCCACCTCCCAATAACTTCTCACTCCCTTCTAGCGGCTTCTGAGGCCGCGCTTATCGTAAATGAATGGGACGAGTACCTAAAATTGCTTAAACCTAGATGCTCCAAGCATTTACGAAAGACAAAATTTAATTGATACTTCGTAAGTGGTAATGTATTAATCACTTCAGCCCGATGAGAATTTATTTATGGGTTTTTTTTTTTTACTAGCAATGGCGGTGATCTACGATTTTTAGCGGGGCTGCAACATTGCAGCGGACATGTTGGACACTTTTGACATTTTTTTGGGACCATTGGCATTTATACAGCGATCAGTGCTAAGAAAATGCACTGATTACTGTATAAATGTCACTGGCAGGGAAGGGGTTAACACTAGGTGGCGATCAAAGGGTTAACTGTGTTCCCTGGAATGTGTTACTAACTGTGTGGGGGCTGGGCTGACTGGGTGAGGAGAGTGATCGTTGCTCCCATTTACAGGGAACATACGATCACACTCCTTCCCCCTGTCAGAACCGAGATCTGTGTGTTTACATACACGGATCACCATTCTGTCACTGCGGGGGAGCGATTGCGGGTAACTAGCGGAAATTGAGTCCGCCCTACCAGCTCTCTGGCTCCCCCACTACACAGTGAGCGTGCGATCGCGACTCCGGCGGCGCATGCTCACGATCCACAATCTCGCAGCCACCGTCAGGTGACAGCGATATTGAGCCAAGTTGCCGTGGCGGGCGGTCAGCAACTGGTTAATATTAATGAGAAATTGACAACTAAAAACTGGCATACCAAGGCCACTGGCCTCAATGACCCATTATATTTTGCCTGTAATGGAATCCACTTGCCCTTCCCAATGTATCTGTCTTAGATCTAAAGAAAAGAACCGTTGACTGTTCAACTAGTACTTGATTATTCCAGAGGCCCGAATCGCTCCTTTTAGAGTCTGGAAACAACTCGGATATCTGAAACACTACGAAGAAGGCAACCACAAAAGCTGTCTTAAAAAAAACAATGCTTCATACCCCAAAAAGCACACTGCATGTGTAACCTCACAAAGACGGCGCAACAGAGCCAATGATATAGGCCTTCTGTTATCAGGGGTACATCTCAACTTCCTGTACCCCTTAAGAGCCTGTTTCACCGCAAAGTAGGAGACACATGCCTGATGCCCCTTTAGACAAAAGAAAAATGAGAAACCAACCATTACCTTGGCCACATAACTATAAGAAAACTGTTGATCCATCAGTGACTACAAAAAAGCCAAGATGGCCTGCTTGGAGGGCTTGCCACTGTCCAAACCTCCCAACACTGCAAATATCGTCCACACATGCCATGCGGCTGAATAGCAAGCCCATGTTTTCGAAGCCACTGAGCTCCAGACTGCTTCCAAGGCTAAGTCTAGATTAAAGCGGAGTTCCACCCAAAAGTGGAACTTCAGCTTTAAGTCCTCCTCCCCAGCTCTGGATGCTGAAACTGAGGTTTTGGGGAGGAGGGGGGGTGGGGATACCCAATTTTTTCGGGTACTTCTGCCCCGGTCGCCTTAGGCGATCGGAAGTGGAAGGTCTCCTTCCCCCTCCCTCCTGAAGTCTTCTGGGACACCTAGAAAACTTCAGGACCAATCACAAAGTGCATCACCGCTCGCGCATGCGCAGTGTGCGCCTGACCGTGAAGTGCCCACAGTAGCAATGCCGGTGCCGCGGAGGGGAGGGGGAGAGGAGCGAGGCTCCGTGCGGCTCCATTGCTGGACCAGGAGACAGGTGAGTGTCTGTTTATTAAAAGTCAGCAGCTACACTTTTTGTAGCTGCTGACTTTTAATAAACATAAGGAAAGGGTGGAACTCCGCTTTCCACAGGTATTCTGGACAAGAGTGACCCTCTGAAAGCGATATACGTGTCAGCTAAATCGTTCAAAACACGCAAAGTATATTTAGCTTTCAGCGATATGTTTCAAACCCAAAAAAATGAATTGCCTCAAAATTGTAATTACAAACAAGGAGCTGGATGAAAGGCAGTTTATGGCAAAGAGAACTCCTTTATTGTCTATTTCAAACAAGATACGCCTATTCGCAAACTGAGCCCCCACAGCTCAATTGCTACTAAGACTGGGAATACCTCTGGCAGGATCACATTCTTCATAGCCCGATTGGTATGCCAGGAGTTTGGCCAAGCTCCACAACACCAGTGCGTTCTCCAATTGGCCGCAAACCCCTTGGAGCTTGCTGCAACCGTAAACAGGCGAAAATCCGGAGCAAACACAAAATCCATTGAATCCATTTGAAAAAATGATTGGCCAAGTCAAGAAATCTTGCCCAAACACCCATATCTTCCTTGAGGATGGGTTCACACCTAATACCGATGCGGCTCCCAGCAGGGGTCCTGTGAGCCCCTATTTACCCGTTTCAGGACCGATTTCAGCCCGAATTTTGGGCTGAATTCGGACCTGAAACGGATCAAAAGATGCACAGGACCCCTGTGCAAATTTGCACCAGAGCCACATTGGAGATATGTGAACCGGTTCCATAGAGAGCCAGTCAAAATCTCCTGCTATTGCAAATTGGATGCGGGAAACCCTCATCCAATTCGCAATAGTGTGAACCCAGCCTCAGTGACCTAGACAGCTGAAACTTAGCGATGGGCAGCCTAAACTCTATGCGTTGTGTATCAATTAGTATGCCCAAAAACTCCAAGGATGTGCTGGTAAGCAAGTTTTATTCCTCCGCAAGAGGAACTCCAAAATTGCGGCAGATGACACGAAAAGTCTGCAACAAGTGAGCACACTTATCCGAATTTGAAGGCCCAATAAATAAAAAATCATCCAGGTAGTGGATGACACTAGCCATACCTCAGAAAAGTTCTCAAGCACAAGACAACGAGCATCCCATTGGGAGGCAACTGTTGAAAAAATAAAATCCATCAAAATTAAAACCTAATGAGTTAAAGGCTGATGTGGCTATTGGCAACAACTGAAAAGCTGATTTTATATAAGCCTTGGCCAGCAGAGCCCCAGGGCCAAAGGCCGTATCTTGATAATCGCGTTCTCGAACGTTGAATAGGAAACCGAACACATTACATAGTCAATGTTGTCTTTTAAAGAATCACCCTTAGGAAATGACAGGTGATAAATTAAGCGAAATGTGTTTGGCTACCGCTTAGGCATCACTCCCAAGGGGGAGATATGGAAATTGCCGAAAGAGGGTGATTGGAAAGGACCTTCAATCTGCTCTTCTGCTATTTCTTTAGAAATGTTTCTTCCCTCACAATGTCCGGAAAAAGCTGCACTGATTTCAAGTTATCTACAATCTTGCATCCCTCATCTAAAAAGGAAGGTAATGGAAACCCAATGCGTGAAACCCTCAATGAGTAAAAGAGCCTTCTCCCTGTTTGGGAATTGTTCCAGCCAGGGCAACATTTTTTCCAGCCTCACAGGTGTGCAGGCTTTTGGGAAAAATATCCCGCTGTGCTTGACTAGATCCTGTCCCGGCATTCTTCTTAAAACATTTAGCCCTGGGTGTGCTCCCGAGCAATGAGCACATTCATGCTTTTACTTACAAGAAGCACCCCAACAACATTGGCTTGCGTTAAAAGCGAAACCGTAGCCCCTTCTGTAAGCCAAGCCAACAGGGTTAACCACAGGTTGTTTAACTGTCCCCTGTTTAGCGAGCAGAATTATGTTGAGCCAAAGCCCAACGTCTTTCATTCCCCACTTAAAAGCAGGGTGAATAGACAGCTTCTGCCTGAAAGATTCATCATACGCAAACCACCCCAATCCACCAAAATTCTTATAAGCCTCCAGAATGTGGTCTAAATGTTGGAATAAAACGCTGCAAAGCTCTGGGCATTTTTCAGCCATTAAGCTGGAAAATGCAACAAGCTTGCAACTAATTGTGGAAGGACCCGGGAATAGGCCTCTGCCTGTCATATTCCAGCTTGTCATCCTCCTTCCTATCTGCTTTACCCACAAACTCCTTGTGAGATGGCAAAGGGGACAATCAATCAAGAAAATACCCTTTCCATATTTTTTTCTTAACAGATACGGCTAAGTGATAACCCAAAGGGGACACTTCGCAAGGCATCGTCTCCTTTAAGCAACCTTCGGGTACACCCAGCCTGCCTGCCATGTCAGGTATGTGAGTGGGGAAAACATTAGACTCATTACCCAAGTTCCTAACTTCAGTTTGACCAACAGAAAGAGGATATAAAGGAACAGCCCGAATTTCAGAAGGTGAAGCTAAGGAAGGGTTAACAGAATCAGTGGCAGGTGCAATAGCCCCGACACTCCTCCGGCTGCCTCGAGGGGTGTGCGCTCCTTTTCTCTCTCCTCCCTCTTCTCTACAGGCTGTCCTTGCCTCTCTGGCAGTAGACTGTGCCTTGGCTTCCTTCTCTGGGAACCGCTCTCCTCCTCATGCCACGGGCGTGTTGCCCCTGCACTCGACCCTGCCTCTGGACTCCCGCCGCCTGCATTAATTTGCTGTCCTTCCTCCGCTACTAACTCCAGGCACCTCCTCAGCCATTCCTCCCCACCCTCACTGTTAGCCTTGTCCAGGACACTGCGTACCAGAGACTTCATCTCAGGTAATAGACTGTTCAGGGGGGCTTTCAGTGCACAAGGTCCAAGCTCTTCAGCTGGCGGAGTTCCCATCCACAGCAGTCCCTTATATAGGCTTTCCCAGGAATTCCAGACTGTTTCACACAATCCAATTGGCTCCCAATGGATAGATCAATAACATTTAAAGTGACAGTACCTATTTTAACCTTGCCTATACTAATAGCCTAAAAACACCTTAACAATATAATAAAATGGGTTGGGGTAGCCACGGTCTCAAGAAAGGGGGCCCCTAAGAGTGCCCCCCTTTGTCATTCTTGATGTATAGATATTTTTTTGCTTTGCAGTGTTAGAGAAGGAAAGAGTTTAAACCTTAGTCAGTTCATTTTTTTTCCACCTGTGACCCATAGGGGAGATTTCCTGTCACCTCCTGTGAGAGACACGAAAAGCAATACTTATCTAAATAAGTGAAGAAATAGGCCGCAGGGCTCAACGCCATTTTGCGCAAATGTAAGTTTTCAGGAGCTTCATTGTATCTTTTTATTTCCTTTCAGGGACACAAAAGGAAATGAGAGGAAATTTCTCAAAAGTGAGAACTATCCCCATAACCTGAACAGGTGTTCCCAGTTGTAAGATTTTCCACACCTACAACTCAATAATAATGCATTTCCCAAAATCTTTCTGTCCCCTTAACAATGTCACCAGGACACACAGAGATGTGTAATCTCCCCATCAGAGACTCAGACTGCAATAAAGACTTGCCAAGTGTAAAACAGTCACCAGTCCCAGGTGGTGTTGCCACCTTCATTACCATTGCCATTATTACTTTCTGATAAATCCTTTCACCTCTATATACGTAACAAGCCCAACACTGCTAACATTTTGTTATATGATGATTATGTGTTGTTTCATAATTCTGTTTGTACTTTTGCAACATCTTATTTTCTTTCAATAGTTTTCAAATTTTCTAATTATTTTTCTCTAATAGTTAATAAGTAAAAATGTTGCTAAAGTAAATCTCACCTATTTGTAGGAAATGCATGTGGAACAAAAGTGGTAAAGGATTCAACAGCTGTTCAGTGCATGGATGATTGGGTCTTATACAGGGGGAAATGTTATTATTTCTCAGACCAGCGTGACACATGGATGAACAGCCAGAACTTCTGCAAATCACACGATTCATCCCTGGCAATTATTGAAAATGAAAAAGAAATGGTGAGTAATAATAAACCTATTGCCAGCCATCACCTGACACTCAACATGATCAAAATACAGAATACCAGAATAGAACATTACACTCTTACTATAACCGCACACTGGACATGACCATAATACAATTCTATTACACTCTATACATAGAACACTACACCTCCCCAACATGACCCACCACTGGACATGACCATAATACAATTCTATTACACTCTACATAGAACACTACACCCCCCAACATGACCCACCACTGAGCATGACCATAATACAATTCTATTACACTGTATACATAGAACACTACATCCCCCAACATGACCCACCACTGGACATGACCATAATACAATTCTATTACACTCTATACATAGAACACTACACCCCCTAACATGACCCACCACTGGCCATGATCATAATACAATTCTATTACACTCTATACATAGAACACTACACCCCCAACATGACCCACCACTGGCCATGATCATAATACAATTCTATTACACTCTATACATAGAACACTACACCCCCCAACGTGACCCACCACTGGGCATGACCATAATACAATTCTATTACACTCTATACATAGAACACTACACACCCCAACATGACCCCACTGGCCATGATCATAATACAATTCTATTACACTCTATACATAGAACACTACACCCCCCAACATGACCCCACTGGACATGATCATAATACAATTCTATTACACTGTATACATAGAACACAAGATACATATCTCACATTATCTTAACATAATACCAGTACAGGTCACCACCCAGTACAACCCCCTACATCACAAGATACATATGTCACATTATCTTAACATAATA
>BLSH010082915.1:96721-114254 GCA_018402905.1 Glandirana rugosa
CCCCCCCCCCCCCCCCCCCAGGTCATTTCCAAGTTTTCCCTTTTAAACACTATAAGCTCACCACACACATTACAGTCTGACCATGCAATGCTTGTCCAATCAGCTGTAGATTTACCAAAACTTTGTAATATAATCAGTTCAGCTCTTATACTTTTTATACCCATTATGGACCAGAGAATTTTGATTATTTCCACTATAAGCCTTTTTATTCATCGATAACATTTTCATTATTTAATATAGCAAAATAATAAATGCATTTTGGGGGGGGCAAACTTGTAGGCAGGTGCAGTTAGCTACTTTGCCACTAGGTGCTAGCCCCCTTTTAGGTAGAACCCTGCTACCATGATATCAAGGGTGAGTCAGCACCCATATATAAGCCAGTTTGGGAGGACCACACACTCGTTTGGGGCATGGAAGCTAAACACTGTACACCTTCTTACCTCCCAAAATTTTGAGATGGAAATGAGGGACACCTATTAGGAAAAGTATGTAGGCATAGGACATGCCCCCTGCCACGCCCTCTTATACACTTGCCGACCATCCGCCGTCATTATTCGGTGGTAGGTCAGCTCTCCTGCGCAAATTGCCGTATCTGTATGGCGGTTCGTGCACAGTAGATAATGGGCGCGCACTCCTGCTGAGCGCAGTGGGATCGCGCCCACGGGTACTGCGGACTCGATGTCCACCGGCGACCCGTGATCGCTCTGTACAGAGGCAGAACGGGGATCTGCCTTTTTAAACAAGGCAGATCCCCGTTCTGCCAGATTACGTGTCAGAGATCTTCTGTTCCCAGTGTTCGGGAACAGTGATCTCTGTCGTGTCCCTGCTAGCCCACCCCCCTACAGTTAGAACACACTGACAGGGATCACAGTTAACCCCTTGATCGCCCCCTAGTGTTAACCCCTTCCCTTCCAGTGTCATTTATACATTGTTCAGCGCATTTTTATAGCACTGATCAATGTAAAATGTCACTGGTCCCCAAAAAGTGTCATTTGGGGTCAGATTTGTCCACCGCAATGTCGCAGTCCCGCTAAAAATCACAGATCACCGCCATTACCAGTAAAAAATAAATAAACAAATAAAATTCCGTAAATATATCCCATATTTTGTAGACGCGACAACTTTTGCACAAACCAATCAATATACGCCTATTGCGATTTTTTTATTTACCAAAAATATATAGAAGAATACATATCGGCCTAAACTGAATAAATTAGTTTTTTTATATTTTTTTTGGATATGTATTATAGCAAAAAGTAAAAAATATTGTTGTTTTTTTTTCAAAATTGTCGCTCTTTTTTGTTTATAGCGCAAAAAATAAATACCGCAGAGGTGATCAAATACCACCAATAGAAAGCTCTATTTGTGGGAAAAAAAGAACTTCAATTTTGTTTGGGTACAACGTCGCACGACCGCGCAATTGTCAAATAAACGACGCAGTGCCGAATCGAAAAAGTGGCCTGGTCAGGAAGGGGGCTGAAGTGGTTAAAAGAAAACTATACAAAAAAAAATAAAATGATTGGTTAAACCCACAAGTTCTTTTCTTTTTTATCACTGCTATTCCTTTATATTGGCTTTTTGAAATTAAAAGATGCAGCCATTTAGAAATCGGATGAAAGGTTTAGCACTGGGAAACACTTTTTGAAAGATAAAAAGTGCATTTTATATACAACTCTATAGATCAGACCAATATGATGGACAGAAGAGGAGGAAAGAGGGACTTTGTTCCAAATCAGGGACCGTCCCTCGAAATTAGGGACAGTTGGGAGCTATGCTACATGGATGAAACCATCACAGTTAGGTCCTGGACAGGGCAGGAGGCCGGGAGGAGTGGGTCTGCATACAGTCTTTCTGTCCCTTGGCAGGTGGTATTTAAGGACGGATTGCAAAAGGTATTTTAGGCCAGGCTGAGAGATCCCTGTGTGAGGCTGCTTCCCTGGTGAGTAGGGTTGCCAAATCATCCCTTAAATCCCAGGACACATATGAATTACACAGGTTGTTGTTCTGAGGCTGATTTAACCACTTGCCGACCGTCAACCGCAGGTTGATGGCGACAGAGTGGCTCTCCCAGGCAAAATGCCGTCATCTGCCAGATCGCGCACTGTGAGCACGCGCCGCCCGCGCGCTCACTGTGTCCGGGGAGGGCCGGCTACCCGCGATGCCCCCCCCCCCCCCCGGAGTGAAAGAACGGAGGTCCGTGTAAGTAAACACGGACCTCCATTCTGTGAGGGGGAAGGACTGTGATCACAGCCTTCCTCTACATGGAGGCTGTGATCACTTCCCTTCCCCAGCTAGGGCAGTCCCCCCACACAGTTAGAACACGCCCAGGGAACACAGTTAACCCTTAGAGCGCCCCCTGCAGGTTAACCCCTTCACTGCCAATGACATTTACACAGTAATCAGTGCATTTTTATAGCACTGATCGCTGTATAAATGCCAATGGTCCCAAAAAAGTGTCAAAATGTTCCAACATGTCCGTTGCAATATCGCAGTAACGCTAAACATCGCAGATCGCCGCCATTACTAGTAAAAAATAAAAAAAAATTAAAACCCCAGAAATGAATTCTCATCATCCGTAAACGCGGCCACTTTTGCGCAAACCAATCAATAAACGCAGATTGCGATTTTTTTTTATCACAAATATGAGGAAGAATATAAATCGGCCAAAACCAATGAAAAAAAATGTTTTTTTATATATTTTTTTTGGATTTGTATTTTAGCAAAAAGTAAGAAATTAGTTTTTTTTTTGCAAAATTGTTGCTGTTCTTTTGTTTATAGCGGCGATCAAAAATGACACAGCGGTGATCAAATACCACCAAAAGAAAGCTCTCTTTGTGGGAAAAAAAGGACACAAATTTTGTTTGGGTACAACGTCGCATGACCTCGCAATTGTCAGTTAAAGCGACGCAGTGCAGAATCGCAAAAAGGGCTCTGGTCAGGAAGGGGGCAAATCCTTCCGGGGCTGAAGTGGTTAATGCAGATGAGGCACATAGTGAGTTTAATTAACACCTTAATCAGCCAAGGAACCTGTGTAATTAATATGTGTCCTGAATTAAGGGATGATGTGGCAACCCTACTGGAGAGTCACCAGTCGAGAGGTACCTTAGGAGGAGGTGACTGCAGAGAGCACAGTCCTGTGAGAACTAATGACCATGGGCAGAGGACAGACGGTAATGGATATGGCTGCTGAGGTGCTGCATATGCTTTCACTTGTGGCTACTGCGGACTGTCCACTAAATGTGATTGACTTTGTAATGTCAGATGACTCCGGAATGCATGTCTTCGTTATGTAACTGTTATACCATTTCATACCTCCCAACTTTCTGAGATGGGAATGAGGGACACCTATTAGCAAAAGTATGTAGGCAGGGGCGTAACGATAGGGGTTGCAGGGGTTGCAATTGCAACCGGGCCCCATGGTCCAGGGGGCTCATGTGCCTCCCTTGTACACCTGAATAGGAGGGATGGCGGGGGTGGCATTTATTGGACCCAATCTCCTCCATTTTCCTCTATCCAGTTTACTTGTCTTCTGCTGTTCCCAGGGCCCCTGTGTGCTTCCCTGGTCCCCCTGGGGCCTGCTGCAGAACTTGTGAAAGGGCCCCAGGATCAGTGGGAAGAGGGAAGGGCCCTGGCCAGGGGTCAGGGGGCCCTTCATAATTTCTTGCATCGGGGCCCTGAAGGTTCCTAGTTACACCTCTGTATGTAGGTATAGGACACACCCCTGCCACGCCCCCTTAAAGGAGAAGTATACAAAAAAATGTATTAGTTAAACCCAAAAGTGCTTTTTTTACCACTACTATTCCTTTATATTGGCTTTTTAAATGTACAAATGCAGCAATTTAGAAATTGGATGAAAGGTTTAGCATTGTAAAACACTTTTTGATAAATAAACAGTGCATTTTATTTATAGGTATATGCATCAGACCAAAATGAGGGACAAATGAAGAGCAACGAGGGACAGAGGGACAATGTTCCAAATCAGGGACAGTCCCTCCAAATCTGGGACAGTTGGGAGCTATGCCATGACCTGAACACCACCAGTAAAGTTCAGCAAGCTATTTCTTGCATGGACCTTCCTTCCTTGGGAATATAAAGGTCTACGGCCGTGAATGTAATGTGGAGGGCTATGGCAAGGAGCAGGGTGCAATATGGCAGGGGGTTCAGCCTCAGCAGGAGGGACAGTGTTCTAGCAGGACAGGAGTGGGGGGTAGGGACTTTGGTGCCACATTCAGCCAACCACGAAGCCCCTCTTACAAACTACACTCTCTTCTTGCAATATTGCCTTGAAAAACTATAAAAAAATTTATATATACAATATATATGAGATAAAACACTGTTGTATTCTTTCTTGACTAGGGTTAGTTTAAAATAGTAGTTTTACTTAAAAAGAATACATTTTTTTTCTATAAATTGTCCCCTTTAAAGTGGCACTACAATTGTTTTGGTACAAAATATGGCAAAATTATTTGCGAATGAAAATAAGACACTTTTATATTTTTGACGTTTTGTTTGACCCTTTTTTTCTGTGCCACTAAAGAAAATAATTAACCAATAAAATAATATTAAAAAATATATATTATTTAAAAAAAAAAAAAAGATTAAAAAAACAGCTGATTGAGATGATTAGGGTTAACTAGTGGTTAATGAGTGGTTGCAGAGTAATGCATTTAATATAAAATCTTTTTTATTAACTTTGTAAGTTAATGTCAAATGCAGATCAAAGGCCACAGGCTACACATGAATGAAATAGTGCAACGTGACAATTTAATTCCCGGAAATGCCCGGGATGCAGCCCTATGGTAGTGAGTCACACAACCATTTGCACTCGGGTGTGTTCTGACATGTAACTTGTCCTGGGCGGCAGACCAGTTGACTCCGTTTTTACAGGTAAGTAGAAGAAATAACACATGAGCGTTGCACTTTAGGCGGATATTAGTGATAGGAATCTGAAGAAATGGAAAAATTTTTCATGAAAATTGGCAAAAACGCGAGTGACACTTTAGCTGTTTTACAGCATGCTTATGGTGAACATTCCATGAAGAGGGTGCTTTAAGGAGGGGCGGGAAGATGTCCATGATGATGCAAGGAGTGGACAGCAAAAAACTCAAATGATAGATGCAATTGTGGAAAATGAAAAGGTTACGGGAATATGGAGGAAAAGACCAGAATTCTGGCTCGACAAGTGGATTCTCCATCGCGACAATGCTCCTGCACACAATGCAGTAAGTGTTCACTAATTCCTGGGCCAAAAATCCATTCCAAAACCTGACCAACCACCTTATTCCCCTGACTTAGCACCATGCGACTTTTGGCTGTTTCCAAAATTATAAAATGCCTTAAAAGTTTTGATGACATTCCGGACATCCAGCGCACCTTGACAAAGCTACTGCGCAGTGTTCTGGAAAATGCACTGTGACAAAGATACTGCGCAGCGTTCTGGAAAATGCACCATGACAAAGATTCTGCGCAGCGTTCTGGAAAATGCACCGTGACAAAGATACTGCGCAGCGTTCTGGAAAATGCACCTTGACAAAGATACTGTGCAGCTTTATGGAGAATGCACAGTGACAAAGATACTGCGCAGCGTTCTGGAAAATGCACCTTGACAAAGATACTGTGCAGCTTTATGGAGAATGCACAGTGACAAAGATACTGCGCAGCGTTCTGGAAAATGCACCTTGACAAAGATACTGTGCAGCTTTATGGAGAATGCACCGTGACAAAGATACTGCGCAGCGTTCTGGAAAATGCACCGTGACAAAGATACTGTGCAGTGATCTGGAAAATGCACCTTGACAAAGATACTGTGCAGCTTTATGGAGAATGCATCGTGACAAAGATACTGCGCAGCGTTCTAGAAAATGCATCGTGACAAAGATACTGTGCAGCGTTCTGGAAAATGCATCGTGACAAAGATACTGCGCAGCATTCTGGAAAATGCACCGTGACAAAGAAACTGCGCAGCATTCTGGAAAATGCACCGTGACAAAGATACTGCGCAGCGTTCTGGAAAATGCACCGTGACAAAGATACTGTGCAGTGATCTGGAAAATGCACAGTGACAAAGATACTGCGCAGCGTTCTGGAAAATGCACTGTGACAAAGATACTGCGCAGTGTTCTGGAAAATGCACAGTGACAAAGATACTGCGCAGCGTTCTGGAAAATGCACTGTGACAAAGATACTGCGTAGCGTTCTGGAAAATGCACTGTGACAAAGATACTGCGCAGTGTTCTGGAAAATGCACAGTGACAAAGATACTGCGCAGCATTCTGGAAAATGCACCGTGACAAAGATACTGCGTAGCGTTCTGGAAAATGCACTGTGACAAAGATACTGCGCAGTGTTCTGGAAAATGCACAGTGACAAAGATACTGCGCAGCGTTCTGGAAAATGCACCGTGACAAAGATACTGCGCAGCGTTCTGGAAAATGCATCGTGACAAAGATACTGTGCAGTGTTCTGGAAAATGCACTGTGACAAAGATACTGCGCAGCATTCTGGAAAATGCACAGTGACAAAGATACTGCGCAGCATTCTGGAAAATGCACAGTGACAAAGATACTGCGCAGCGTTCTAGAAAATGCATCGTGACAAAGATACTGTGCAGTGTTCTGGAAAATGCACCTTGACAAAGATACTGTGCAGCTTTATGGAGAATGCACCGTGACAAAGATACTGCGCAGCGTTCTGGAAAATGCACCTTGACAAAGATACTGTGCAGCTTTATGGAGAATGCACCGTGACAAAGATACTGTGCAGCGTTCTGGAAAATGCACCTTGACAAAGATACTGTGCAGCTTTATGGAGAATGCACAGTGACAAAGATACTGCGCAGCGTTCTGGAAAATGCACCTTGACAAAGATACTGTGCAGCTTTATGGAGAATGCACCGTGACAAAGATACTGCGCAGCGTTCTAGAAAATGCATCGTGACAAAGATACTGTGCAGCGTTCTGGAAAATGCATCGTGACAAAGATACTGCGCAGCGTTCTATAAAATGCATCGTGACAAAGATACTATGCAGTGTTCTGGAAAATGCACAGTGACAAAGATACTGCGCAGCATTCTGGAAAATGCACCGTGACAAAGAAACTGCGCAGCATTCTGGAAAATGCACCGTGACAAAGAAACTGCGCAGCATTCTGGAAAATGCACCGTGACAAAGATACTGCGCAGCGTTCTGGAAAATGCACCGTGACAAAGATACTGTGCAGTGATCTGGAAAATGCACAGTGACAAAGATACTGCGCAGCGTTCTGGAAAATGCACAGTGACAAAGATACTGCGCAGTGTTCTGGAAAATGCACTGTGACAAAGATACTGCGCAGTGTTCTGGAAAATGCACAGTGACAAAGATACTGCGCAGCGTTCTGGAAAATGCACCGTGACAAAGATACTGTGCAGCGTTCTGGAAAATGCACCGTGACAAAGATACTGCGCAGCGTTCTGGAAAATGCACTGTGACAAAGATACTGCGCAGCGTTCTGGAAAATGCACAGTGACAAAGATACTGCGCAGCGTTCTGGAAAATGCACCGTGACAAAGATACTGTGCAGCGTTCTGGAAAATGCACCGTGACAAAGATACTGCGCAGCATTCTGGAAAATGCACAGTGACAAAGATACTGCGCAGCATTCTGGAAAATGCACCGTGACAAAGATATTGCGCAGAGTTCTGGAAAATGCACCGTGACAAAGATACTGTGCAGCATTCTGGAAAATGCACCGTGACAAAGATATTGCGCAGAGTTCTGGAAAATGCACCATCACAAAGATACTGTGCAGCGTTCTGGAAAATGCACCGTGACAAAGATACTGCGCAGCGTTCTGGAAAATGCACAGTGACAAAGATACTGCGAATTGTTCTGGAAAATGCACCGTGACAAAGATACTGTGCAGCGTTCTGGAAAATGCATTGTGACAAAGATACTGTGCAGTGTTCTGGAAAATGCACAGTGACAAAGATACTGCGAATTGTTCTGGAAAATGCACCATGACAAAGATACTGTGCAGCGTTCTGGAAAATGCACCATCACAAAGATACTGCGCAGTGTTCTGGAAAATGCACAGTGACAAAAATACTGCGAATTGTTCTGGAAAATGCACCGTGACAAAGATACTGTGCAGCATTCTGGAAAATGCACCATGACAAAGATATTGCGCAGAGTTCTGGAAAATGCACAGTGACAAGGATACTGCGCAGCATTCTGGAAAATGCACAGTGACAAAGATACTGCGCAGCATTCTGGAAAATGCACAGTGACAAAGATACTGCGCAGCATTCTGGAAAATGCACCGTCACAAAGATACTGCGCAGCATTCTGGAAAATGCACTGTGACAAAGATACTGCGCAGCATTCTGGAAAATGCACTGTGACAAAGATACTGCGCAGCATTCTGGAAAATGCACAGTGACAAAGATACTGCGCAGCATTCTGGAAAATGCACTGTGACAAAGATACTGCGCAGCATTCTGGAAAATGCACCGTGACAAAGATACTGCGCAGCGTTCTGGAAAATGCACAGTGACAAAGATACTGCGCAGCATTCTGGAAAATGCACAGTGACAAAGATACTGCGCAGCATTCTGGAAAATGCACCGTCACAAAGATACTGCGCAGCGTTCTGGAAAATGCACCGTGACAAAGATACTGCGCAGCATTCTGGAAAATGCACTGTGACAAAGATACTGCGCAGCATTCTGGAAAATGCACAGTGACAAAGATACTGCGCAGCATTCTGGAAAATGCACAGTGACAAAGATACTGTGCAGCGTTCTGGAAAAGCACTGGGACAAATACTGCGCAGCGTTCTGGAAAATGCACAGTCACAAAAATACTGCACAGCAATCCAGGAACAGCAGTGGTGCGGTCATCTAGAAAAGTACAGCATTTCACAAGGGGACTACTTTGAAGGTGACAACAGCAGCTAGTGCATAGGTAAGCAAACATTTTTTTTATACAGTCCATACCACTGATTAAATTGTCACACCTCATAAATGCAATGAAACAATACATCTCACATCTATGGCCATGTTATTCCATACCTGCTGTTCCTGGTCCTCTATGACCAGTAGATGAGCTCCCACCCCTTTACACTCTTCCCGGCTCTCATCCCATGTTCTGTATTCTTTGCCGGATGAAATGTTATAGCAGTTCTCTTTGTGCCGCAACCAACCATTGGGACAAAGTGTACATCCTGTAAGAAAATGTTTTAATTGCTTTTAAAAACCAAATAAAACCATGCATGTAAACCTCGTCCTTCAAAACCCAGTTGTCTCAGCCAAACAATGGCAGCTCACATGGAAATAAAATAGTAAATGACGTGCAGCTCTCATAAATAAAGGAAAATAAAATAATCAATAAAAAAACAATCTATCAACTTGTGCTTAAAAGCAATTAAATAAACAAAAACTGCACTGAACCCATATATTTTGTAAAATAATCAGTCCAAAATCCTTCAAAACATTTTTTGTGCCTACACCATCCAAATGTGGTCTTCAAACGTATTCACACAGTGAGAACCCGTCCCGCTCCACCAGCCCAGTGCACGCCGACAGCAAACCCACTCACCTTAGAACTGACCTGAAAGCAAGAGGTCAAAACAGGCAATATGGAGTAACGTAGAGGACAGCTCCACATCTCCGCCCGCAGTTGGAAGATCTGGGATCTTATGCTGGAGATTTCAATCCAAACCCACCCACCGGATAAATGTAACTGATGCCCCTCAAAATCAAACCAGAGAATTTAGTGCTCTCCGTACCTCCATATACCCTCTAGTGTGCTACTAGTGTTACTGCAGGCAAAGAAGGCCATCAGAAGATGGGGACATTGTAGTCATAAAGGGATGGACATGGTCAGCAACAATACTCAGGTAGGCTGTGGCGTATAACGATGCTCAATTGCTACTAAGGGGCCCAAAGTGTGCCCATCCCCCACACCATTACACCACCACCACCAGCCTGAACCGGTGATACAAGGATGGATCCATGTTTTCATGTTGTTTATGCCAAATTCTGACCAATGTACATATATACTATTTACATTATGTGTATATATATATATATATATATATATATATATATATATATATATATATAGTTGTGCTCGTAAGTTTACATACACTGGCAGAATTTATGATTTCTTCACCATTTTTCAGAGAATATGAATGAGAACACAAAAACTTTTCTTTCACTCATGGTTGGTGTTTGGCTGAAGCCATTTATTATCAATCAACTGTGTTTACTCTTTTTATATCATAATGACAACAGAAACTACCCAGAAGACCCTGATCAAAAGTTTACATACCCTGGTGATTTTGGCCTGATACCATGCACACAAGTTAATACAAAGGGGTTTGAATGGCTATTAAAGGTAACCATCCTCACCTGTGATCTGTTTGCTTGTAATTAGTGTGTGTGTATAAAAGGTCAATGAGTTTGTGGACTCCTGACAGCCCCATGCATCTTTCATCCAGTGCTGCACTGACGTTTCTGGATTCTGAGTCATGGGGAAAGCAAAAGAATTGTCAAAGGATCTGCGGGAAAAGGTAGTTGAACTGTATAAAACAGGAAAGGGCTATAAAAAGATATCCAAGGAATTGAGAATGCCAATCAGCAGTGTTCAAACTCTAATCAAGAAGTGGAAAATGTGGGGTTCTGTTGAAACCAAACTACAGTCAGGTAGACCAACTAAAATTTCAGCCACAACTGCCAGGAAAATTGTTTGGGATGCAAAGTAAAACCCACAAATAACGTCAGGTGAAATACAGGACTCTCTGAAAACATGTGGTGTGGCTGTTTCAAGCTGCACAATAACGAAGCACTTGAAGAAAGATGGGCTGCATGGTCAAGTTGCCAGAAGAAAGCCATTACTATGCAAATGTCACAAAGTATCCAGCTTACAATACACCAAACAGCACAGAGACAAGCCTCAAACCTTCTGGCACAAAGTCATTTGGAGTGATGAGACCAAAATTGAGCTTTTTGGCCATAACTATAAACCCTACATTTGGAGAGGAGTCATCAAGGCCTGTAAAACACTGATGTTTTGGGGATGTGTGAGCTGCAAAGGCTCAGGAAATTTGGTCAAAATTGATGGCAAGATGAATGCAGTTATCAAAAAATACTGGAGGAACATTTGCATTCATCAGCCAGGAAGCTGCACATGGGACGTACTTGGACATTCCAACATGACAATGATCCAAAACACAAGGCCAAGTCGACCTGTCATTGGCTACAGCAGAATAAAGTGAAGGTTCTGGAGTGGCCATCTCAGTCTCCTGACCTCAATATCATTGAGCCACTCTGGGGAGATCTCAAACATGCAGTTCATGCAAGACAGCCCAAGAATTTCCAGGAACTGACGAATGGGCAGCTTTACCATCTGAGAAGATAAAGAGCCTCATCCACAAATACCAAAAAAGACTTCAAGCTGTCATTGATGTTAAAGGGGGCAATACACGGTATTAGGAACTGGGGTATGTAAACTTTTGATCGGGGTCATTTGGGGAGTTTCTGTTGTCATTATGATATAAAAAGAGTAAACACAGTTGATTGATAATAAATGGCTTCAGCCAAACACTAACCATGAGTGAAAGAAAAGTTTTGTGTTATCATTCATATGGCCAAGAAATCATAAATTGTAGTGTGAAAATAGGGAAAATTAATTTGCTATCTTCACACATTTGGGTGTGATCGGGGCGCACTTTCCGCGCCCCGAGTCCACCCTTTTTTGAAGCCTATTAGAGCCTTAGGCTTTAATCAGGTGCTTAAAAAAACACCCCCTCCCACCCCCGCCAAAGGAATCCATGCGTCCAGTGTCCTGAAAGGGGCCAGGGCGCATGGATAGGAAGGTGGCAGCAGGGATGGGGGGGCAGCGCCCGCGCGCCCTTAATGCATGGGCCGCCACTGGTTGTGCGTGAGAAAATAAGTTAATCAGTAGTTTTTAACATACTTACATTCATGCAATGCCATACATGCCATGTTCAAAGTTACTTAAATCCCCTTTCTTCCCAATTCTGATGCTCAGTTTAAACTTCAGCAAGTCATCTTCATCACGTCTAGATGCCTAAATGCATTGAGCTGCTGCCATGTGATTGGCTGATTAGCAATAAGTGTTACCAATATAACATGGCAATATCTGGATGAAAACCTAAAGTACTGAGCATGTTGGCTCCGCTCCCTGTATGCATGGATTCATGTTCAGTGTTAGCTGAAATGTACAGTTTACTATTAAGCCCCAATAAGCATCGTCAATTATACTGCCCATTCCTTCCAGTAGGATGTGATAGGATGAGCTGCCCCCTACTTTCATTTCCCCTGTGTGTAGATCCCAGGCTTGCATTTTTGCACCATTCTAGTTATGCTCTACTTGATAGGATCCCATAGACAGTATCTAACAGGACGTACCATCAGATTCATCACTGGTGGCCACACAGAGATGCTTCTTTACTTCCAACCTCCAGATCTTCCCATCACAAGGCTGATCTATAAACAAGGAAAGCAATGAAAAAATAAGACAAGGCTTTTTGGTAGGAGATGAATGCAAAACTTCAAAAGCAGTGCCATGCAGTATCATACCCAACACACACAATGCTGCATAACTCAGATAACGTTAACTCAATGAATTAAATTCAATCAACCCACCTCCAAAATATACATTATATTATCAAAAGTATTGGAATGCCTGTCTTAAAGCCTCGTACACGCGGTCCGACAGTCGTATGAAAACAGTCATACAACACCTTGTTGTACAGCAGTGGTTCTCAACTCCGGTCCTCGGGACCCACCAACAGGCCAGATTTTAAGTATTACCTTGGGGAGATGCAGACTAGAACACTGCAATCACTGGGCAGCAAATGATATCACCTGTGATGCATTTCAGTTATCCTGCAAACCTGGCCTGTTGGGGGGTCCCGAGGACCGGAGTTGAGAACCACTGTTGTACAGGGTGGGCCATTTATATGGATACACCTTAATAAAATGGGAATGGTTGGTGATATTAACTTCCTGTTTGTGGCACATTAGTATATGTGAGGGGGGGAAACTTTTCAAGATGGGTGGTGACCATGGCGGCCATTTTGAAGTCGGCCATTTTGAATCCAACTTTTGTTTTTTCAATAGGAAGAGGGTCACGTGACACATCAAACTTATTGGGAATTTCACATGAAAAACAATAGTGTGCTTGGTTTTAACGTAACTTTATTCTTTCATGAGTTATTTACAAGTTTCTGACCACTTATAAAATGTGTTCAATGTGCTGCCCATTGTGTTGGATTGTCAATGCAACCCTCTTCTCCCACTCTTCACACACTGATAGCAGCACCGCAGGAGAAATGCTAGCACAGGCTTCCAGTATCCGTAGTTTCAGGTGCTATGAGTAAGCACCCCAAAACAGTGTGAAACATGTCAGCCCACGCTACACCCCTTGGGGTCTTCTGATGTTTTCTCTGTAATACATGGACTTTTACGGAATAAAGGTGAATATTGGAGTGTGGGCGTCAAGCCTCATTTTTCCTCTCATCTATTGATGCAGCACTGCTAATGTTCATGGTATCATCATGAACAGACAAGTACTTTCATCCCATGGCGTTAAATCTTTTGATACCCCGCACAGAGGACTTTCAATCCCAACCTCTGACTACTTATATCTACGAGTTCACCACTTTTTCTCTAAACACAAATTGAACCCTGAAATTTTTAGGGCCAACACCTATACATGTTCCTCTCTTGCACCAAACCTGAAAAGAAGGGATTTCCTTGTTCAATAATAACCTCAACAACACCCATTCCTTCTTAAAAACAACCACAATGACTAAATTGGTTGGGCCTTGAATTAACCTTGTAAACCAGCAATATCTTGCACTTACTTATTTTTTTACAGGTACTTATATAGCACTGTCAATTTACACAGTGCTTTACATATATGTATTATACATTCACATCAGTACCTGCCCTCAAGAAGCTTGCAATCTAAGGTCCCTAACTCACATACACATACTAGGGCCAATTTAGATGCCAATTGACCTACCAGCATGTCTTTAAGTGCAGGAGGAAACACACGCGGCACAGAGAGAACATCCAAACTCCAGGCAGGTAGTGTTGGGGTTGGATTCGAACTGACAACCCTAGTGCTGTCAGGTGGCCAAACTCCAGGCAGGTAGTGTTGGGGTTGGATTCGAACTGACAACCCTAGTGCTGTCAGGTGGCCAAACTCCAGGCAGGTAGTGTCGGGGTTGGATTCGAACTGACAACCCTAGTGCTGTCAGGCGGCCAAACTCCAGGTAGGTAGTGTTGGGGTTGGATTCGAACTGACAACCCTAGTGCTGTCAGGCGGCCAAACTCCAGGCAGGTAGTGTCGGGGATGGATTCGAACTCACAACCCTAGTGCTGTCAGGCGGCCAAACTCCAGGTAGGTAGTGTTGGGGTTGGATTCGAACTGACAACCCTAGTGCTGTCAGGCGGCCAAACTCCAGGTAGGTAGTGTTGGGGTTGGATTCGAACTGACAACCCTAGTGCTGTCAGGCGGCCAAACTCCAGGCAGGTAGTGTCGGGGATGGATTCGAACTCACAACCCTAGTGCTGTCAGGCGGCCAAACTCCGGGCAGGTAGTGTCAGGGTTGGATTCGAACTGACAACCCTAGTGCTGTCAGGGGGCCAAACTCCGGGCAGGTAGTGTCGGGGATGGATTCGAACTCACAACCCTAGTGCTGTCAGGCGGCCAAACTCCGGGTAGGTAGTGTTGGGATTGGATTCGAACTGACAACCCTAGTGCTGTCAGGCGGCCAAACTCCAGGTAGGTAGTGTTGGGGTTGGATTCGAACTGACAACCCTAGTGCTGTCAGGCGGCCAAACTCCAGGCAGGTAGTGTCGGGGATGGATTCGAACTCACAACCCTAGTGCTGTCAGGCGGCCAAACTCCGGGCAGGTAGTGTCAGGGTTGGATTCGAACTGACAACCCTAGTGCTGTCAGGGGGCCAAACTCCGGGCAGGTAGTGTCGGGGATGGATTCGAACTCACAACCCTAGTGCTGTCAGGCGGCCAAACTCCGGGTAGGTAGTGTTGGGATTGGATTCGAACTGACAACCCTAGTGCTGTCAGGCGGCCAAACTCCAGGTAGGTAGTGTTGGGGTTGGATTCGAACTGACAACCCTAGTGCTGTCAGGCGGCCAAACTCCAGGCAGGTAGTGTCGGGGATGGATTCGAACTCACAACCCTAGTGCTGTCAGGCGGCCAAACTCCAGGTAGGTAGTGTTGGGGTTGGATTCGAACTGACAACCCTAGTGCTGTCAGGCGGCCAAACTCCAGGTAGGTAGTGTTGGGGATGGATTCGAACTGACAACCCTAGTGCTGTCAGGCGGCCAAACTCCAGGCAGGTAGTGTCGGGGATGGATTCAAACTCACAACCCTAGTGCTGTCAGGCGGCCAAACTCCGGGCAGGTAGTGTCAGGGTTGGATTTGAACTGACAACCCTAGTGCTGTCAGGGGGCCAAACTCCAGGCAGGTAGTGTCGGGGTTGGATTCGAACTGACAACCCTAGTGCTGTCAGGCGGCCAAACTCCAGGCAGGTAGTGTCGGAGTTGGATTCGAACTGACAACCCTAGTGTTGTCAGGCGGAAGTGCTGACCACTTACCCACTGTACTTATAGAGCATCTCACTGCATGAACCATGGGGTATCTTTCCAAAAAAATAAAACATACATGGTACCTTGAAAGGAAAAATGAGGCTGGACACCCGCACTCCAATATTCCCCTTTATTCAGTAAAAGTCCATGCATTAAAAAGAAAACATCAGAAGACCCAAAGGGGTGTAGCGTGGGCTGACATGTTTCACACTGTGTTGGGGTGCTTACCCATAAGCTATGAGTAAGCACCCCAAAACTGTGTGAAACATGTCAGCCCATGCTACACCCCTTGGGGTCTTCTGATGTTTTCTGTGTAATACATGGACTTTTACTGAATAAAGGTGAATATTGGAGTGTGGGCGTCAAGCCTCATTTTCCCTCTCATCTATTGATGCAGCACTGCACCTGAACTTGATGGAGCCTACACAGAATGTGAGTAGACCTTTAGCTAGCCTGGAGCGGTGTTTGTTCCTTTCTCTATACATGGCACCTTACCCCTTTACAAAATCTCCAAATTCAGTTCCTCACGTTACTGTAAGTGCTGGAGAGGGTGCAGGGGAGCGGGCTCTCTCTACCATCTATTGTGCCTCTTACTGTAACCAAATCTTCTCCTTGATCTCTGATTTTACAGATTCTCCTGAGAAGCCTTCTCTAGCACTCATCCTACTACATTTGAGAATAGACCGTGCCTATCCCTCCTCCAGAAATATTGTAACTTAAAGTGGATGTAAACCCTCACATATACCCAGTGAAGTGAACAGCCTCAGATGATACAGAGAGATGAAACAAATCTCCCTACATAAGTTTTACATGTATATCTGCTGTCTTCAGCTATATATATCCTTTAGAAAGTGCACACCATGTTAGAGATTTTCTCTTCCTGTTCAGTACTGAGTGTGAAGTCTGGGCATACAGCCAAGACAGCTGATTAGAGGAAAGGCACACCCCCCACTCCACATAGTTAGAGACTCTCAGAGCTGTTCTGTGAATAGTCTAGCTCCCTGCTAATCTATTTATAGCAACCTCCCCGACACAAAATTCAGCCTGGTGTTATCTCCTGTGACGGAGAACTTGTGAGAAGTTATCATGCTGATAACAGAAGAATGGAGCAGGAGAAAGCCATGGGACTTTGTGCTCTAAAGAGAGATAAGAAAACACTGCAGATATATGTGCCCAGATCAAATTTCATGTATCGGGTTTACATCCACTATTTATTTTCTGGCACTCACCTGTCTTCCTTAATGCAATGTCTCCAGTGTATCTGTTTTATTAATAAAAGGCCGCTCTATACTGTATTTCCGAGCACCCCTTTGACGCTCACGTGACCGGCCGCTGCTCCCTCTCCTGATCTGACAGGTACAGCAGGAGGGCCTGAGAATCCCCCCACTGACATCAGTCGAGAGGAGGAGAGGAGAGAGGAGGCCGGCCATGTGATCGCCGAGCAGTGCTCAGAAATACAGTATAGAACGACCTTTTATTAATAAAACAGATACACTGTGTGCAGAATTATTAGGCAAATGAGTATTTTGAGCACATCATCCTCTTTATGCATGTTGTCTTACTCCAAGCTGTATCGGCTCGAAAGCCTACTACCAATTAATTAAGACGTGTGTCACATAGACAAAATAATTATTTTCCAGCAAGATATGACATAAAGACTCGTGACGAGCCGCTAGTGTACCGGCCGGAGGAGAGAGGAGAGGAGGAGAGCTGACTACAGTCACCCCCCTAAGAGTCCGGGAGGACGACATGGACAGTCTAGTCCTCTCCCTCGTCGCCGGCCAGTGCACTCGCAGTTTCCCCACGAGCCTTTATGTCATATCTCGCCGGAAAATAATTATTTTGTCTATGTGACCTCTGTAACGTAATTCCTTCTGTCCACTCACGGTCTTTTATTTATCACCTA
>BLSH010082915.1:123586-136078 GCA_018402905.1 Glandirana rugosa
CATCGGAAGCTTTTGGGTCTACTGTTTTGTCGGCGGCTGTCGGCCATGAGATTATTGATACCGATTTATGAGTCTGGTGTTTGATGTCTTCCCTCCCTTTATGTGGTTGATTGCTTGGGTACATCCCATAGTAGGCTGACATGAGGAGGTCCAGGAATAAGGAAAATTGTTTTCATACTTACCGTAATTTTCCTTTCCTGGATCCTCCTCATGTCAGCCGAAGAATTCCCACCCAAAGTCCGTCGCGAGGTGGGTAAACTGAACACTGCATATGGGCAGACAGCCGCCTCTTATAGGCTTGGGAAGAGGTTGTCCTGAAGGGGTCAGAGGGGCGGAGCTGACCCGTAGTAGGCTGACATGAGGAGGATCCAGGAAAGGAAAATTACGGTAAGTATGAAAACAATTTTCCTTAATATATACCTCTGTAGTGGACATTTGTATGTAAGCTATGACGAAGCACTAAGGAAGCATGAAACGTGTTAGCTGGTGATGCCATTTTCTTCAATTTGTGTATTTTGGGCCAACCAGAATCCTGTTTTGCTCACAAGATGAAGAAAGAACTTTCAAGGAGATGTACAGTAAGCCCTCATTGACAGGTCAAATCCCATGACAAGTCGCACCCTGTTGCCCTCAATCGCACCGATCAAGTCAGCGAGATGCGGTGCCGCACCAATTTGAAAAAGTAGTTCCTGCACTACTTTTGGCGATTTCGGGTGCGACTTGAATAGACATCTGTGCATGTCGCCGCACAGGTGTCTTCTAAATCGCGTCCAAAGTCACAATGACATGCAGCTTTGAAATTGTGCGATTTCAAAGCGGCGGTCAATGTGAACGAGAGCTAAATGTGTTTTTGTTGTGGCTTTGAGTCACTATTTTAAATTTGTTTGTAAATTTTTCTGCTGCTATATCTAAATTTAACCTTTCTTTCAGAATGTTTTCCCATTGATAAAAACATTGGGATTGATTTACTAAAACTGGAGAGTGCAAAATCTGGTGCAGCTCTGCATAGAAACCAATCAGCTTCCAGGTTTATTTTGTCAAAGCTTAACCACTTCAGCCCCGGAAGGATTTCCCAGTTTAGGACCAGAGCACTTTTTGCAATTTGGCGCTGCGTTGCTTTAACTGACAATTGCGCGGTCGTGCGACGTTGTACCCAAACGAAATTTGCTTCCTTTTTCCCCACAAATAGAGCTTTCTTTTGGTAGTATTTTATCACCTCTGCATCATTTCTGATCACCGCTATAAACAAAAAAAGAGCAGCAATTTTGCAAAGAAAAAACAAAACAATATTTCTTACTTTTTGTAAGTACAAATCCAAAAATAAAAAATATAAAAAAACGTTTTTTTCATCGGTTTTGGCCGATTTATATTCTTCCTCATATTTTTGGTAAAAAAAAAATCGCAATCGGCGTTTATGGATTGGTTTGTGCAAAAGCTGCCGCTTTTACGACTGATGAGAATTCATTTATGGGGTTTTAATTTTTTTAAAATATTTTACTAGTAATGGCTATCTGAGATTTTTAGCGGTGCTGCGATATTGCGGTGGCCATGTCGGACCATTTTGACACTTTTTTGGGACCATTGGCATTTATACAGCAATCAGTGCTATAAAAATGCATTGATTACTGTGTAAATGCCATTGGCAGTGAAGTGGTTAATCTGGAGAGGGTTAACTGTGTTCCCTCAGTGTGTTCTAACTGTATGGGGGCTGGGCTGGCAGGGGGAGGTGAGTGATCACGGCTCCCATATACAGGAAGCCTGTGATCACAGCCCTTCCCCCTCTGTCAGAGCAGAGATCCATGTTTACTTACATGGACCTCCATTATCTCTCACCATGGGGGTGATCGTGGGTAGCCAGCAGAGATCGGATCCGCCCTACCCGCTCCCTGGCCCCCCCGGAAAACAGTGAGCGCGCAAGTGTGCCTCCGGCAGCGCGCGCTCACAGTACTCGTTATCGCGGCCGCCGTCAGGTGATGGCGGTTTGGGATAACGAACCACTTTGCCACAGTCAAGCCACGGCGGGCGCTGGGGAAGTGGTTAATTGAACAAGCTGAAATTAGAAGCTAATTAGCTACCATGCACAGCTGCATCAGATTTTGTGCTCTCCAGTTTTAGTAAATCAACCCCTATTGACTTTAAGGCTTCATGCACACAGGACCAGGGGCGTAACAATAGGGGTTGCAGGGGATGCAATTGCAACCGGGCCCCATGCTCCAGCGGGCCGCTTGCCTCCCTTGTACACCTGAATAGGAGGGATGGCAGGGGCGGCATTTAGAGGAACCAATCTCCTCCATTTTCCTCCTAATTCAGGAGATTGGTTCCTCTATATGCTGCCCCCACAGTCCCTCCTATCCAGGTTACTTGTCTTCTGCTGTTCCCAGGGTCCCTGTGTGCTTCCCTGGTCCCCCCACAGAGCTGCTGTCTCCCCCTCCTCTCTCCTGCCAGCTGCTGTGGAAGATTTGTCATGATGGAGAGATGGGAACGGGCCGGTAAATTTAAATTACCGAAGCATAGTAAACTGTTTTTACTATACTTCCATTTCTGAATGAATGGGAGGCTCGGTGCACAGCTATTCCTGTCCATTCATTCTGTACAGCTGAGGCTCCACAGATGGAGATTGATGGCTGAGGTTTGTTTAGACCCCTGATATCTCATCAAGGCCCCCCCAACAGGGCTCCTAAAAAAACTGTAAAAAATTTTAAAAATAAAATTGTAAAAGATATAAAATGAAATGGTAAAAAAATAATACAATTAAAATAAAAATTAAAAACTACTGACGCCAGTGAGGGAACTATCAGGATTGCAAAGGTTGCAATTGGGACCGGGCCCTGGCATTTCACCACCATGGGAAGGCCAGAAGATGGCAGAAAGGGTGCCGCTACAGGACCGTAATAAAGGGACCCGCGATAGGAGTAAAGGGACCCAGATTAACCACTTGCTGACTGCCGACCGCAGTGTGACGGTGGCAAGATGGCTCGTTATCGCAAACCGCTGTCATATGACGGTGGCTGCGAGATCACGAACTGTGAGCACGCGCCACCGGAGGCACGCTCACTGCGTCCGGGGCGATCAGGGAGCAGGTAGGGCAGACTCGATTGCCGCTGGCTAACAGTGATCCCCCCCCCACAGTGAGAGAACGGAGGTCAGTGTATGTAAACACAGATCTCCGGTCTGACAGAGGGGGAAGGGCTGTGATCACAGGCTTCCTGTATATGGAAGTCTTGATCACACCCCTCCCCCTGCCAGGCCAGCCCCCATACAGTTAGAACACGCCTAGGGAACACAGTTAACCCTTAGAGCGCCCCCTCCAGGTTAACCCCTTCACTGCCAATGGCATTTACACAGTAATCAGTCCATTTTTATAGCACTGATCGCTGTATAAATGTCAATGGTCCCAAAAAAGTGTCAAAATGGTCCGACATGTCCGCTGCAATATCGCAGCCCAGATAAAAATCGCAGATCGCCGCCATTACTAGTAAAAAATAAAAAATAATAAAAACCCCAGAAATTCTCATCATCCGTAAACGAGGCAACTTTTGTGCAAACCAATCAATGAATGCCGATTGCGATTTTTTTAACCAAAAATATGAGGAAGAATATAAATCGGCCAACACCAATGAAAAAAAATGTTTTTATGTATTTTTTTTGGATTTGTATTTTGCAAAATTGTTGCTCTTTTTTAATTTATAACGGCGAACAGAAATGACGCAGAGGGGATCAAATGCCACCAAAAGAAAGCTCTGTTTGTGGGAAAAAAAGGACACAAATTTAGTTTGGGTACAAAGTCGCACGACCGCGCAATTGTCAGTTAAATCGACGCAGCGCCGAATTGCAAAAAGCGCTCTGGTCCTAAAGGGTGAAATCCTTCCGGGGCTGAAGTGGTTAAGAGGTAAAATAGCGAGATATAGAGCAAAGTGAGAAGCTGTTATTTTACCTATAAATTGATCTATCTGGCAAGATAGGAGGGAACATATAATGGTTTTGGGTGAATTTTATTTTAATGTTTATATATACACAATATGTACAATGTACATCTAATACATGCATAGGGATTACCAGAGCTATATGGGTTAGCTAAAGCACTGCAGACGAAGCCCACTTTAACGAATGCTGTCTCCCATTGGAACCTCAGAACGGGCCTAATGATAAGGCAGAGCGTCAGGACTGGGCTCAGCCCTCCCTTCTCAGAGCTCAGGTTGCTCAGCTGTCAGTTAATTGCCAGTACTCATCGTTTCACAGAGACTCATCTGGTCTTCATTTCCTGCTCGTCAGCCAGCCCTGCTGGCTATTTATACTGCCTGGATCAGATCTCCTGTGCCTTCGCCTGGTCAACATATCTGGATACTCTCTGCTGTGTTTTCCTCTTAAGACTTTGCCTGACTGACTTCCCTTCTGGTTCCTGATCCTGTTTGCTGCCTCTGACTACGCTGATCTCTGGATTCCTGTTTTTTACTTGTTTGTTCCGACTACCCGCTCTGGTTACCGAACTCTGGCTTTGTTTTGATTACATTTGCACTGTTTGTACTATTTTACCATTTTATTATAATGTGTGATTTTTACTGCACTTCTTTCTCAGTCTAATTCATGGTTCCTGACCATAGGCGTGCGCACATAGGGTGGCAGGTGTGCCTGGGCACACCCTAATCACCCTGTATTGTGCAGAATCTCACTGCTGCCTAACTGCAGAGAAAGGGACTGGAGAATCTCTGCCCTCAGTCTCTTTCTCTGTCTCAAAAGTGAGACATCAGGGGTTTGTTTAGACCCCTGATATTTCATCAAAGCCCCCCAGAAGGGATCCTAAAATAAATGTAAAAAAATAGTAAAATATAATATTGTAAAAAATAATAAAAAACTAAATTGTAAAAAAACAAATAAAATAAAATAAAAATAAACTACTGACACTGTCCTCTGCCCTTCTGATATATTTACACACACTCATGTTTGTTTGCACTTTGTGGTGCACACCCTAGTACAGGGATATGCAATTAGCGGACCTCCAGATGTTGCAGAACTACAAGTCCCATGAGGCATAGCAAGACTCTGACAGCCACAAGCATGACACCCAGAGGCAGAGGCATGATGGGACTTGTAGTTTTGCAACAGCTGGAGGTCCGCGAATTGCATATCCCTGCCCTAGTGCAATAGGCTGTGCACACCTATGTTCCTGACAGAGAGTCAGTGCTGGGATTTATTCACTTCCATAGCTCCCAACTGTCCCTGATTTCGAGGGACTGTCCCTGATTAGGAACAGTGTCCCTCTGCCCCTCATTCCTCTTCATTTGTCCCTCATTTTGGTCTGATGCATATACCTATATACAAAATGCACTATTTATCTATCAAAAATTGTTTCCCAGTGCTACACCTTTCATCCAATATCAAACTGATGCATCAGTACATTTAAAAAAACAATATAAAGGAATAGAAGTGGCAAAAAAAGCACTTGTAGGTTTAACTAATAATTTGTTGTGTATAATTTTCCTTTATGGGAGCGTGACAGGGGGTGTGTCCTATGTCTCCATACTTTTGCTTATAGGTGTCCCTCATTCCCATGTCAGAAAGTTGGGAGGTATGCTCTTGTGTTTGTAAATTTCATCTTAAGCTGTTGAGCTCTGTAAGCAAAGTACTTTTTTTTACAGCACATGGTACAGAGAAAGGGAGATATATGTGGAAAGGAGACTGAAGTTTCACCTGCTGGCTGCATAAAAGTCATGTTCATATATATTTCTTATTTTCCTATTTTAAAAAAATGTAAAAAAATATCTACAAAACTGCTATACATTCCCATTTAAATGATTAAGGTATTCTTGGTATCTTATCCTACTATTACAGTATAGATATTTTGTGCAGTACATATAGTGAATGCCTTTATATAAATCCATATATGTGAAGTGCGTTGTACATCTCACGATCATTTTCATACTGTAAAAGAAGCCTCCATATGAAGTCGGTGGAAGGTCTGATAATAACTTAGGAAGGATCTATCTAATAAATAACATCTAATAATAAACATACCTGCAGATGATTGGGTGAGATTCATCCTTAGCTGGTTGTTCTTCTCATTTCCCATGGATTGACCTTTATAAACTGGAAGACACAAAGACCGGAGACATAATAGGTGGAATGAAATTCTGTTAGAAGGCCATTACCTATGCAAATCAGAGAGAAGATTTATTTCCGATGGTCTTCCTGTCCCTTCAACAACCAATCAGAATCAACATTAGGCAGTTTTATAATACAGGCCCAGAGGCTCTCCCTTCTTATGGATTGTGCCCACCATACTTTACAACTTACCCAGCACTCCAAAAATGCAGCTGATGATGATTTTCAATCCCAAAAGGAGGGTTAAAATGACTCTTATACAGGAAGACCGCCAGCGTTTCTTCTTCTTGTTTTCTGAAGAGATTAACAATAAATCACAAATTATTTATAGTAGGATAAAATCCTTCTTACTTTATACTTCTTGAATTCAGTAGAGTGCAGGAAGCAATGTTGCCAACCTACCAGATTGAAATTTACTGGCACAACACCCAAAATTTACTGGCACAGCCAAGTTTTTACTGGCATTTTAGAAAAGTTACAAAATTACAGTTTTCAGTGCAAATTTCAGTATTTAGGCTACAAGCAAGTACACTGTGCAAATAGCAATGTGATTTATGGTGGATAGCAAGGTAAAAAAGCATTCTGTTATTTTCAATATAAAAAAGGGCAGATTATTTAGTCCATCAGTTTTGTCACCTATGTCAAATTGTAGAGATTTCCCCTTCATTTCTGTTCCATAACCACCATAGAAAGTGAGGTGAAATCCCTGGTAGCCACTAGGATCACCAGAATTTATGTCCCCACTTCTAAAGACCTCCTGTCTCCATCACCTCCTGTTTTTATCCCTCCAGCCTCCATCCCTCCATCACCCCTCATCTCCATCACACCATTCCCCTGTCTCCATCCCTCCATCACCTCTTATCTCCATCACACAATGCCCCCCCCATCACTTCCTGTCACCATCCCTCCATCTCTATCACACCACCCCCCAGTTTCCATCGCACCATCCTTCCATTACCTCCTGCCACTTATCTACTGCTCACTGCACTCATACAGCGCACACCGCACTCATACAGCGCACACCGCACTCATACAGCGCACACCGCACTCATACAGCGCACACTGCACTCATACAGCGCACACTCACACTAAGAGAGAGAGACTCCTGCAGCCTGGCTCACGGCTGTCTGTCAGAGTGAGCAGAGACAGTGTGGGTGTTATAAACAGTCACACACTCACTGTCCCAACTCTTTTTGGCTGGCTTGAAGAGGAAGTGTACTGCACTCACCACTGTCACCAGGAGGGCTGCAGGGTTAGCCAGAGCAGGGAGGCAGGTAGGAATCAGGAGGATCCATCCATCCATCCGGATCGTCTGCTCCGGTCAGGTGCTGGCTGGTGGTGGTGTGGCGGGAAAATGCAGTAACCTCATTTGAGGGCAAATGGGCTGGGCAGAGGCACTAGCTGGCAGCAGGAGGAGTGGCCGTCCAACTTGTCTCAGGGTCAGGATCGGATCTCACTCCCGTTCGAGGAATTCCGTAATTGCACATGCGCAGCTCTGACCGGAGCCGATGGCCGCCGTTTTTACTGGCACTTTTCGGCTGCTACTGACTTTTACGGACACCCAAAAAAACTGCCCTGTTTTTACGGGCTGTCCGTAAATTTACAGACAGTTGGCAACACTGGCAGGAAGAGCGTGAAGTGGTGGGCTTCCAATCAGGTGAAGAAACGGGAGCCAATCCTATCTTACCTTATAGAGCAGGAAATGCTGCCACTGTGATGTAACTTCCTCCTCTACAGAACTACACATCCCGAAAGTAAGAGTGGAGCTGTGAAAATTTCCAGCCACAAGCCAATCATATGTTCATAAGTAACAAGTCCTACATCGCCAATAAAATGTATCTAAACCCATAAATGTAATATATTGCAGAGTACCAGTCCTTAGATGTGGTGGTTGCATTCCTTTTCATTTTCAGGCAAAGAACATTTTTGGCAAGTGCAGGAAAATGCCTGTTGATCCTGCCAGAAATGTTATGTCCTTGTCACTTTAGGTGACCTGTAAAGACAACGCAAACAATGCTATCTCTCTTTTGTAAATTACTAGCCTATCAATTTGCCATGTAACGTAGATGGACAAAGGCATACATGTTTGAAGGCCAGCCTGTGTGATATCTATGGCTCATTCTATAGGCACCATGAAGAGTTAAGGGGCAGGAAGTGTGGTATTTGCAGCTTTATCAGGTGAAAATAAAGCAGGAAGCCTGAAAAAAAACTATGTAGCCATCAGAAACTACAATATATCAGATTTTTGGGTTTTGAAATGTTTTAATTTCCCACTCTGCACTACCGTGAGGCTGGTTATTGCTGTGATTTGCCCAGCAACACATGACCCTCGCCCACTCTGTTGCATGGTGGTGTCTGTAAACATTACATTGGTGACATATATGATTCTGCTCCCTTCTTATCTCAAACCGAAGATCTGGCCATGTGTACAGCACCCACCAACCAGCTGTGTGACCATTTATAATTGCAAAGCTAGAGTGAAGAGCTTTCAGCTACCAAATAGTGATCTTCAGCTCACCAGCGACTACATAGTGAATGCCCTGACTCCACGTATTGACGATAAGGTCCCAGGCATATTCTTTCCCCCAGAGGTTCAGATCGTTGGACGCCAGTCACTTTAGTTAAGGTTTTTGTTATTGTATTGTACTAATGAATGGAGAACATGATGAAGTGGGAGGGAGCACAGGATACCTGAAGGTTTCCACCTGGAACAAAGTCTTTGGTCTTATGCATATATTTCTAACTTTTTGTTGCCTCTTTCACAAGGCTATGCTGGCTGGACACTTAAATTTCAAAGGTTGTTCCTTGACAACTGAGGTTCTAGTGGTTTCTCAGTCTTACTACTCAAGGTAGGACAGCTTGGAAAGGTTCCTTTGTTGCTTTCCAATGCATTTACTCTCCATTTCCGTTGTGGTGTACAATTGAAAGGTTGCTTCCTCCAGGACCAAAGTAGCACCATATGGCAACCAGTGTCTTCAAGGGTTCCTCCCAGAAGAGGATATACTTGCAGCACTCCAGAAATTAGGCCCAAAGGCCTCGGAACAAGACAGGTGTTTTACACTTTCATCACCACATGGCAAATGGCCAGGGGGAAAGACTATGTGCCCGTGAAGTGTCTTGGATATTTATTATCTCTCCCAATGTGCATCAGCAGGCCCCATGCCTACTGATTGGCAAGGTATTAAGCATCTTTTACATAGAATGATATTAGTAACTCTGATGGAACCAACCCAACACAGCAGATGACTGAGCTAATTCTACCACTTTATAAAACTCTGGTTCAGCCACTTCTTGGGTATGCCGTCTAGTTCTGGTCACCAGTCCTTAGGAAGGATGTGCTGGAATTGGAGAGAGTCCAGAGAAAGGCAACTAAACTAATAAGGGGTCTGGAGGACCTCAGTTATGAGGAATGGCTACACACACTAAGCTTGTTTTCCCTGCATAAGTGATGCTCAAGATGAGATATAATCAAAATATATACATATAAATGTGTTTCTAGCATTGGGAGAGAACTGTTCAGTCTCAGGTTGCTGAAGAGGACACGTGGTCACTCAGAGAAGTTGGACGAGAAGCAATTTAACCTTAACCACTTCAGCCCCGGAAGGATTTCCAGCTTTAGGACCGGAGCCCTTTTTGCGATTCGGCACTGCGTCACTTTAACTGAAAATTGCGCGGTCGTGTGACGTTGTACCCAAACTAAATTTGCGTCCTTTTTTTTCCACAAATAGAGCTTTCTTTTGGTGGTATTTGATCACCGCTGCGTCATTTCTGATCGCCGCTATAAACAAAAGAAGAGCGACAATTTTGCAAAAAAACCCAAATTTCTTACTTTTTGCTAAAATACAAATCCAAAAAAAAAATATAAAAAAACATTTTATTTCATCGGTTTTGGCCGATTTATATTCTTCCTCATATTTGTGATAAAAAAAAATCGCAATCGGCGTTTATTGTTTGGTTTGCGCAAAAGTGGTCGCGTTTACGGATGATGAGAATTCATTTTTGCGGTTTTTATTTATTTTTTATTTTTTACTATTAATGGCGGTGATCTGCGATTTTTAGCGGTACTGCGATATTGCAGCGGACATGTCGGACCATTTTGACACTTTTTTGGGACCATTGGCATTTATACAGCGATCAGTGCTATAAAAATGCACTGATTACTGTGTAAATGCCATTGGCAGTGAAGGGGTTAACCTGCGGGGGACGCTCTAAGGGTTAACTGTGTTCCCTGCGCGTGTTCTAACTGTGGGGGGACTGCCCTAGCAGGGGAAGGGAAGTGGTCACAGCCTCCATGTACAGGAAGGCTGTGATCACAGCCCTTCCCCTTTCACAGAACGGAGGTCTGTGCTTACTTACACGGACCTCCGTTCTTTCACTCCGGGGGGGGGGCATCGCGGGTGGCCGGCGGAGATCCACTCTGCCGCACCCGCTCCCTGGCCCTCCCCCGCACCCGCTCCCTGGCCCTCCCCAGACACAGTGAGCGCGCGATTTGCCTTACAGAGCCACTTTGCCGCCGTCAAATGCCGATCGGCGGTCGGCAAGTGGTTAAACTGTGTAAGGGGTTCTCTACTGTTAGAACGGTAAGGATGTGGAACTCCCACGTTCGGTGGTGTCAGAGGGAAGTGTTGACATTTAAAAAAAAAAGTTTAGATCTTAGTATAACCAATATACAGGGATATGGGAAGTGTTAGAGACATAAATGCATACACACAGCCACAGAGGTTAAACTGGATGGACTGATGTCTTTTTTCAGCCTCACCAACTATAGTACACTCCATGGTTAGAGAACGCTAACAGACACACATGGCTAAGCTGACTAAAGCTCCCTGCTTCCTACAGAACCACAAAAATACAAGATGAGAATTTGGAAAAATACCACATCCATGCATGATAATCATCTGTTTTTGATAGAGTGGTGAGAGGTTAAAACCTCTGTCAGCTCACTATTGTTGTGCCCAATCAACCGATGAACCAGGTGTGAACCTTTTGATCACTTTGTACATTTTATACATTTAGGTTATGGGCCTATGAGCGGTAGTTTGCATTACGTTAGTTCATGGACCTCATGAGGTCATATGCCTTAGACAAGTGGTTTCCAAACTGTGGCCCGGGGGCCGGATGTGGCACTTTGCTTGTCCCTCGGGGTACTATTTCTCCCACTTCTACAAGGAACTATTCCTCCGACTGACACCAAAAATTGGCCATAATTACTGACACCAATGATACAAGGAACTATTCTTCCCACTGACACCAACAATGTGGCATAATTCCTGCCACAGACACCAATGATGGGGCATTATTCCATTCACATTTCTGTTGACTGATACCGATGGGGTACTATTCCTAACACTGCTACCAATGATGGTACACTATTCCTCCCACTGACACCAACGATGGGATACTATACCTCCCTATGATACCAATGATAGGACACTAATCCTCCCACTGACACCAATGATGGGGCACTATTCCTCCCACTGACACCACTGATGGGACACTATTCCTCCCACTGACACCAATGATAGGACACTATTCCTCCCGCTGACACCAATGATAGGACACTATTCCTCCCACTGACACCACTGATGGGACACTATTCCTCCCACTGACACCAATGATAGGACACTATTCCTCCCACTGACACCAATGATGGGGCACTATTCCTTCCACTGATACCAACGATGGGGTACTATTCCTAACACTGATACCAATGATGGGGTACTATTCCTAACACTGATACCAATGATGGGGTACTATTCCTCCCACTGATACCAATGATGGGGCACTATTCCTCATATTGATACCAACGATGGGGCACTATTCCTCCCACTGATACCAACAATGGGGTACTATTCCTCCCACTGATACCAATGATGGGGCACTATTCCTCCCACTGATACCAACGATAGGACACTATTCCTCCCACTGACACCACTGATGGGACACTATTCCTCCCACTGACACCAATGATAGAACACTATTCCTCCCACTGACACCAATGATGGGACACTATTCCTCCCACTGATTCCAATGATGGGACACTATTCCTCCCACTTACACCAGCGATGGGGTACTATTCCTCCCACTGACACCAATAATGGCATACTATTCCTCCCACTGATACCAATGATGGGGCACTATTCCTCCCACGGATTCCAATGATGGGACACTATTCCTCCCACTTACACCAATGATGGGGCACTATTCCTCCCACTGACACCAATGATGGGACACCATTCCTCCCACTGATACCAATGATGGGGCACTATTCCTCCCACTGATACCAACCACAGTCACCCTCCTTATCACAGGGTAGTCACCACAGTCACCCTCCTTATCACAGGATAGCAACCATAGTCACCCTCCTTATCACGGGGTAGTAACCATAGTCAC
>BLSH010082915.1:159274-175037 GCA_018402905.1 Glandirana rugosa
GACGTGTTCAGACCTTACCCGATGTTCTGGTAGTCGTTCTTCGAACCACTCTTCCTCCGTTGACAACCTCGAAAGCGTGTACCTTCTTTATGTTTTAATGGTAGTTAACGAGAGTCAGACCTCGAGGTACGTTCTAAAGTGGAGTACCCCCCTCCTACCAGTACTCTTTTCACTCCCAAGTCGGGTCTTGATGTGTCCTCCCTGAACACTTACTAGAGTTCCGTCAACCCTGGCGTCAGTGGTTTGTTGGTAACCATTGTGTTATGTGACGGTACCTAACTTTAGGACGTCGCGAGCGTTCCAGGGGGAGGAGTTCTTCCGTGTACATGTCGGGCACACTTCAAACAGTTTCTTGTAGATTTACTGAGTCTCCTCCTAACCCTCTTTCACGACAACCGTCTACTCTGGTTTTAACTCGAGAAACCGTAATTGAGTTGAGTGGCACAAACCTCCTTCTTTTTACGACTGATACTGGGATTCTTGTGGCAGGGATGTCAGTTCGTACCTCCACCTTTGTACTACGAAACCCCGACAAAGAGACGATTTCCATTTACGACTGAATTTTTCTTCCTCCAAACACGGTGAGTTGAGTTAATGCCAAAGAGCTCAATTTTGGTCTCATCTGCCAACAGCACTTTCTCCCAATCCTCCTCTGAGTCATTTAGATGTTCTTTGACAAACTTCACACGGGCTGTACATGTGCCTTCTTGAGGAGGGGGACCTTGCGAGCGCTGCAGGATTTCAATCCATGGCAGTGTATTGTGTTACCAATGGTTGTTTGGTGACTGCGGTCCCAACTGCCTTGAGATCATTCACAAGTCCCTCCTGTGTAGTTCTGGGCTGAACCCTCACTTTTCTCATGACCATCCTCCCCCCATGAGGTGAAATCTTGCATGGAGCTCCAGACTGAGAGCAATTGATGGTAATTTTGTATTTCTTCCATGTGCGAAAGCTCCAACAGTTGCCTCCTTCTCACCAAGCTTCTTGCTGATGGTCTTGTAGTCCATTCCAGCCTTGTGCAGGTCTACAATCTTCTCCCTGACGTCCAGGGCTGGTGCAAGGATTTTTGACACCCTAGGCGAAACCTAATTTTGCCGTCCCTCCATGGCTCCGCCCCTGACTCCACCCCTTTTGCACTGCCCATGTGATGGGAGGCGGCAATATATAGGAGGCAATGCTTCCTCTAGTGCCGACTCCGTTCTTCACACTGATGTTCGGAGAAGGCGAGTCAGTAACCTACAATCTGAGCTTGCCGACCCACCATCTCAGAGCAGGAGGTGGCGAGCCACATCAGAGGGCCAGCAGTTGGGCACCCCTGCTGTAAGGAATGCATTGTGTGTAAGGCAGAGCTGGCTGTACTGGGACGATCACTAGAGAGTCACTGAGAGAGACAGACAGGCCGGTAACTGATGGTCATCGAGGCGCACAGCAGCAGGGGATGTTTGCTTCCATTCTGTTGGGAGTCTCTAGACATGTCCTCCAGGCTCCAGTGCTGTGTTGCACCTCTAATTACACCATCAGTCAGACGGAGCAGCAGCCTGAGACTGAGTTAGTTACATGCTGCAGCCTGCAGAGCATGCAGACATGGAGAGAAACCAGCAGCTGGGCGCCCTAGGCGGCTGCCTAGTTTGTCTCATGGTAGCACCGGCCCTGCGAACGTCCTTTGACAGCTCGGAAGAAAGAGATTCTGTGGACAGGTGTCTTTTATACAAATAATGAGTTGTCGCTAGGAGCTCCTTCTTACACTGACAGGACTGATCTGTGCACCACATGAGCACCTACTGTAGCCAGTCTGTGGGAGCCGGAATTATTGTTGGTTGGTAGGGGATCAAATACTTATTTTACTCACTGAACCGCAACTTCATTTATAACATTTGCATCGTGTTTTTTATCTGGATTTTTGGTTGATATTCTGTCTCCATCATATAAAATACACCTATGATAAAAAAATTATAGACCCTTCATTTCTCTGTAAGTGGGCGAACTTACACAATCTGCAGGGGATCAAATCATTATTTCCCCCCACTGTAAATGTCAAAAGATGTGTCCTTCTCAGTGTGCTCTCAATGTGCAGTCTTTTCATAAATGCCTCCATAAATACAGAGATACTGGGAGGTGGGCAGGGGGAAGAACCAAGAAATGGTGCTCAGGGGTGGGTAGGGGGCGGAGACAGGGGTGACTCATAAGGGGGGGGGGTCCTGCACCTATTTTCTGAGAGAAAAAGAGCTGACTACACCTAACATAATACGACAAGTAATATGCTGCAGTTCTCTCCCAAATAAAAAAGTAATAAAATATAAAGTTAGTCAATAACCAGCTCCTTAATCACTTTAAGGCAGGGATCCCCAAACTTTCTAAACAAAGGGCAGGTTTACTGTCCTTCAAACTTAAGAGGGGGGGGGGCGGAACTGTGGCCATTGGGAGTTGAAAAAGTCCTGAAGTCAGTGGGAATAAACAATGCTCCATCTCTGGTGTCAGTGGGAGGAATTGTTCCCCATCTTTGGTGTCATTGGTAGGAATTGTGCCTCATCTTTGTTGCCATTGATAGGAATTTTGCCCCATCTTTGATGTCATTGGGAGGAGTTGTGCCTCATCATGGGTGTCATAGGAAGGAATTCAGCCCCATCATAGGTGTCATAAGGAGGAATTCTGCCCCTTCATTGGTGTCAGTGGGAGGAATTATGTCCCATTGTTGGTATCAGTGGATGGAATAAAAGATAAAAGCTAGCAAAGGGCCGCATTCGGCCCCAGGCCGCAGTTTGGAGACCACTGCTTTAAGGCATAAGGGGTCTAGATCATTGCACATGGTGTTCATGGACCATTTAGTCCAGTGGTTCTCAACTCCAGTCCTCGGGACCCACCAACAGGCCAGATTTTAAGTATTACCTTGGGGAGATGCAGACTAGAATACTGCAATCACTGAGCAGCAAATGATATCACCTGTGATGCATTTCAGTTATCCTGCAAACCTGGCCTGTTAGTGGGTCCCGAGGACCGAGGTTGAGAACCACTGATTTAGTCCTTTGGGAACCTTGTTACTCTGAGTAGATATCAGACTGATATAACAGACAACAGTTTGTGTTAAGGAAAGACTTGTCTACATGGCAGCACTCTCTTTGTTGGGACAGGAAAGTGTCATACTGTAATTACAGGTGGAGACTGCTGGGCCCTGGGTGCCACACATTGGGGGGGTGTCAGGTCGCACCTGGGTGACACTCGCCAGAGGGGTGACACCCTGGGCCAGCCGCCAAATTGCCTCCACTGCTCACTAACACAGGACAGCGGAGCAGGGAGCAGGAGGCAGCACGGGAAAGAGAAACAGCAGCGATGAATAGACAGCAAGAGCTACCAGAGTTAACTTTCCAAGATAACCACCAGGTGATTGGTAGCTAGGGCCAGCCAGCAACTAATCACCTGCTGGTTAACTTGGAAAATTACTTCTGGCAGCTCTCGCTGTCTATTCAGCGCTGCTGTTTCTCTCTCCTGTTCTGCCTCCCGCTCCCTGCTCCGCTGTCCTGTGTCTCTCACTCTGCATGCCCAAATAAGGTAGGAAGGGGCAGAGCTGCGGGGGGTAAGGGTTGTGTAATGTAAAGGGGGTCCAGAGGTGTGAGGGCTGTGTAATGTAAAGGGGTCCAGAGGTGTGGGGGCTGTGTAATGTAAAATGGTCCAGAGGTGTGAGGGCTGTGTAATGTAAAGGGGTCCAGATGTGTGGGGGCTGTGTAATTTAAAGGGGTCCAGAGGTGCAGAGCTGTGTAATGTAAAGGGGTTCAGAGGTTTGTGGGGGTTTTGCAATGAAAAGGGGATCAGAGGTGCGGAACTGTGTAATGTAAAGGAGTCCAGAAGTGCGGAGCTGTGTAATGTAAAGGGGTCCAGAGGTGTGGAGCTGCTGTGTAATGTAAAGAGGTCCAGGGGTGCGGGGCTGTGTAATTGTGTAATGTAAAGGGGTCCAGAGGTGTGAGGGCTGTGTAATGTAAAGGGGTCCAGAGGTGTGGGGGCTGTGTAATGTAAAGGGGTCCAGAGATGCAGAGCTGTGTAATGTAAAGGGGTCAAGAGGTGTGGAGCTGCTGTGTAATGTAAAGAGGTCCAGAGGTGCGGGGCTGTGTAATGTAAAGGGGTCCATAGATGTGGAGTTGCTGTGTAAAGTAAAGGAGTCCAGAGGTAAAGAGCTGTGTAATGTAAAGGGGTCCAGAGGTGTGGGGGCTGTGTAATGTAAAGGGGTCCAGAGGTGTGGGGGGTGTGTAATGTAAAGGGGTCCAGAGGTGTGAGGGCTGTGTAATGTAAAGGGGTCCAGAGGTGTAGGGGCTGTGTAATGTAAAGGGGTCCAGAGGGGAGGGGGCTGTATAATGTAAAGGGGTCTAGAGGTGTGGGGGGCTGTGAAATGTAAAGGGGTCCAGAGGTACAGGGGCTGTGTACTATAAAAGGGGTCTTCCTACCTTTTACCTGCAGTTGTAGCTGCAGTCCTATAGATGTCTATTAGGCTGCACATTTTTCTCTGCATTTTCTTTAAGAAAACAGGAAAAAACATTTTTTTTGGGGGGGGGGGGGTGACATATTTTACTGCACCAGGTGACAGCAACCCTAGTGGCGCCACTGGCAGTAGCACATAGTAAGTGTGCTGCTGCCAATTAAATGCATTTCTGTCTGGCGTCGGTCGCCCGATGATAATCCTTGCAGAGGAGAAGGAGGGGCCTGGCCTTGAAACAGCTTTTCAGCGGGCGATTGTGTTTTTTTCCTCTCTGATATACAAGTCCACACCCACTATAGTGACCAATGACAACTCTGGGTTAGCAACTCAAGCAGAATAACCCTTTTCTTTAGGTATTTAGCACAGCCACAAATATTCTGGTTTCAAACAAAAATATTTTATTGCAATTCTGTACAAGTCATGTATGAACTCTTTTTAGCACATTAAAACAGTTGAAGCCCTTCACTATTTATTACTGTAATGCAGCCAAGCTGTATATAAAAAAATAAATATGCTGACTTTTTTTTGTATTTTCTTTTTAAAACACTAAGGGGTTTATAAAATATTAGCACTGTGTATGCCTCAGCATTGGCACAGCCATCGCCAGCCATACCCATAATGAGTCTTCTGTGTGTATTTCCTATGATTGTCAGCTCCATCTAGTGGCCATAATGCAGTACTTTCCTGTAATACCGCAATCAAGAAAATACTCCGATATGAACACTAGATGGTCGACGCTGTGTAAAAGCTGAGGCATTCGCACAGCAATTTTTATTTTTTATTTTATAAATAGACCTCTAAGTGCTGCAGCAAGGGTAAAAATTAATACATATCAATAAATATTATAAATAACATAATATACATAAACAATATACAATACATACAGTGTGTGTGTAAAGCTTCACTTTGCAAAGAATGCCCAACCACATGCAAGGGAAATAAAAAAAAAATTGCATTTTTGCTTGTACATCATTGGCTGATGGAAGTTAGTAGAGCTTCACCTCATTTACTAAGCTCCGGAGCAATTGCTCTTGTAGAGTGCACAGTCTATTTGCCTTTAGTAAATCCACCCCATGGTGTTCCCAGCATGCCGGAAATGTAACTGTTTTTGCAACTGTTAAATTTATGGGTTGAGCTCCACTTTAAATTGATGGGCTTAGTTCCACTTCAAAACATGTAAAGGGAGCAGCGGCAATTATGTCATACAAGTCTCTATACAACTAGATCAGTGGTTCTCAACTCCGGTCCTCGGGATCCACTAACAGGCCAGGTTTGCAGGATAACTGAAATGCATTACAGGTGATATCATTTGCTGCTCAGCGATTGCAGTATTCAAGTCTGCATCTCCCCAAGGTAATACTTAAAATCTGGCCTGTTGTTTGGTCCTGAGGACAGGAGTTGAACACTTAACTAGATAGTAAAGTCCATGAGACGTGTAGATAGGAGAAGACACTACACACCAATGCTGATGGAGAGCAGATCTGACATCACCGCTGTGTGATAAAGCTGGTTCACTAACCGGATTGTGTTGACCCTCAAATTATAGAGAGGTCAACCCCAGCACTGGAAAGACAAAATCGGATGGATCATCTGTGGCAAAAACTCCCTGAATCATCCGTCACACTCCAGGCTTTCACCAAAGGGTAACCTCAAGGGGATGTAAATAACAACACAATGGTGCAGTACTTCCCAAAAAAGCTAAAACGCTGGTTTATTTAAAAATGTTGCACTCACAAGCATCAAAGTATAAAAAACAAGTCAAACAATTTATCAAAATGGCTGTGGCAGATAGTTGCTTACATCACAAGGTCCTGTCACGCCTTACATGTTTCGTCATCATCTGACGTCCTCAGAGACATTAGATGATGACATCCTCTGAGGATGTCAGATGATGACGAAACGCGTAAATGTGACTGGACCTTGTGATATAAGCATGCTATTGCCTCGACCATCTTGATAAATTGTTTGACATGCTTCTTATACTTCGATGCTTGTGGGTGCAACATTTGTAAATAAACCAGCGTTTTAGCTTTTTTGGGACGTACTGCACCGGTGTGTTGTTATTTACATCCCCTTGAGGTTACCCTACGTCCTTTGGTGAAAGCCTGGAGTGACGGATGATGCAGGGAGTTCTTGCCACAGATGATCCATCCGATTTTGTCTTTCCAATGCTGGTGTTGACCTCTCTATAATTTGAGGGTCAACACAATCCGGTAAGCGATTCAGCTTTATCACACAGCGGTGATGTCAGATCTACTCTCCCTCATCGGCATTGGTGTGTGGTGTCTGCTCCTAGCTACACCTCATGGACTTTACTATCTGGTTGTATAGAGACTTTTATGACATAATTGGCGCTGCTCCATTAATATGTTTAAGGCTCTGTTTCCACTACTGCGAGTTGTGCGACTTGAAACACGTGAAGTCGCATGACAAGTCAAAATCCATGTATTTCAATGGTCCCCGTTCTAATTGGTGCGACTCCAAAAAAGGTTCTTGCACTACTTTGTTCCGACTTTTGATGCAGCTTTGATCCAGAGAGTGTAAAGTTGGATCAAAGCTGAACTCAAAGTCGCACTATAAATTGGCGCGACTTTGGGGGTCGCAATAGTGGAAACCTAGGCTTATGCTTATTTGGTGTGTAATCAAACCATAGGTGCTGGTTGAGTGTACATGTTTGTTCTTCCAAGCGCAGATATTCCTTTTGGGGTTTTTTCGAGCCTTAGTTCCACTTTGAGTGGAAGATAGAAGCCGATCGGTTGCCATGTACATCTGCTCCAGTTTTGATAAATCCTCCCCATTGTATGTACACTGAAACCTGTCCACATGTACCTGCGTGCATCCTGGACACACAATGGGGGAGATTTACTAAAACTGGAGAGTGCAAAATCTGGTGCAGCTCTGCATAGAAACCAATCAGCTTCTAACTTCAGCTTGCTACATTAAACTCTGACAATAAAACCTGGAAGCTGATTGGTTTCCATGAAGAGCTGCACCAGATTTCTCACGCTCCTGTTTTAGTAAATCTCCCCCATACTGTTTTTGACAAGTTGACTGACCCATACCGCTGCTGTGATGTCTGGACATCCAAGATTCATAGACCTCCGGCTCAGACCCTTCTGTTTTTACAGAATTAGATAATGCCGTTTCTCTTAGAATCCCATTACAAAGTACATAAAATGAAGTCCAAATTTGCACCCGAGGTTAAAGACCATCTATGCTGCTGCTTCCTTTAATACGCTCCTTGCTTGAAGAACCTCAATTTATATACCCATGTGTATGGAGATTATGGAGGTTGAAGTGATAACTTTGTGCTACAGATCCATTTCTTTACATATCTTCCGCTCTCACTTTTCAGGACGTTGTCACTCAGGAAAGCATGCTCACAATTTTTGGGGGTCGTCTGCTGTCTCTCAATCTGAAAGCTGGAAAACATTAACAGGTCATTGTGTGAAAGGTTTTGTTGATATCCTGCAGTACACAACACTGAGGAAAATGGACTGAAAGTGTCACTAAACCCACATCATAAAAAACAGTCAATAAATGATGAATTCCATGCTGTTCATACTCAGAGATTCATTTTCTGTAATCTGAAACAAACCTGGTTGATCCTGCTGCTCTCTGTCTCCCCCTTCTGTCCATGTCTCTAATTCAGAGGAAGTCACGTGATTGTGACGTTACGCGTTGGGCGGAGTCGGGTGAGGTAGCATTGTGGATGGATGAAAAGAGAGCAGGAGACGGGAGGCGCAGCTCCGTCGGAATTTAAAGTGAAAGCATTTGACTGCTATTTTAAATGTAAGTGTGCAATACAGGTTTATGAATAAACACATTTATACTACACTAAGGGAGCACATTTTTTGATTGAGGAACGGAGGAGGAAGGAGGAACTATATTAAGTGTATAAAGAGCCATACCAGGATAATAGGACCCAGAGAGGGAAAAGGAGGATGGAAGGAACGTGAGGAGCTGATAAGCCGGGATTTGAACCCCAGCAGGGGAAAGCTTATCCAGGGCCGGCTCTACCACTAGGCGAAGTAGGCGGCCGCCTAGGGTGCCCGGCTGCTGTTGATTCATCACAGTGTCAGTGAAGAGGAGAAGTGAGAGCCTCAGCTGCCACGTTTACAACGCATGAGAATTAATTTCTGGTGTTTTTACAATTTTTTTTTTTACCAGTAATGGCGGAGATCTGCGATATTGCGGCGGACATGTCGGACATTTCTGACACTTTTTTGGGACCAATGACATTTATACAGCGATCTGAAATAAATATCTACTGATTACTGTATAAATGTAATTGGCAGTGAAGGGGTTAACCTGGGGGGGGGGAGATATAGGGATTGTGTCCCCTAGGGGTGTTCTAACTGTGTGGGGGCTGGGCTGGCAGGGGCACCAGAGATCTAACGAATCCCGAGTACAGGGATCAGTAGATCTCTCACATGCCGCATGTCAGAAAGGGGAACCGCCGTGTTTACATCTGGCTCTGTAACAGGGCATCACGGCTCGCCGGCCGACATCGAGTCCGTCCTTCCCGCGGCCCCGCTCAGGGAGCGTGCACTAAAGTGCCGTTTATAGTCGTACGGCGGTCGGGAACTGGGAACTGGTTTACACATTTTTCATTTATTTATTCAGTTGTGGGAACACAATTATTTGGTGTGCAGCCTTTTCATATAGGATTGAGAAGTTTAGGGAGCACGGGATAACACAAATACATTTTTCATGTCCCCAATTCTGGTGCTTCCAATTGTTTATTTTCAAAAGAAAAAAACTTTTTAAATGAGATCTGCCTGTAGATTATACTTTGATACATCTCTATTTACAAATGGAACAAATCACCATGAAAATATTTAATTCCAGAGAGGATTCGATACAGCTGGTATGCATATATTTTTAAAGGCTTTTTGTGTTTTATATATACTGTATGTCCAAATAATTTTTCAATTTTTCAAATTTTTTTTTGTTAACCATTTTTTACAATTTTTTAACACTTTATAATCAGCCTATCAGGCTTTTTGGGAATATAAATAATGTCAATTTGGTATGTTAGATCTTTTGAGTTTAATTCTCTGCAAATCCTTGAAATATAAATATTATGTTGATTGATTCACTGATTTATATATTTTGTGATCTATAAAGTTTGTGTACAATTTTTTTTTGTTTATCTTTGTTTTTATCAGCCCTGAAGAAGGGGGGGTCTCTGATTCCCCGAAACGCATTGGCCTTACCATAATTAAATAAAATTCCACCTAGTTTTTACTGGACGTTGGGCGCTCCTTTGTACTTATTTTGTGACCCAATTCAAGTTTGGATTTTGCAGAGCAGTGTTGGCAGCTCTGCAGATGCTCAGGCCTCAGTGAGTTTCTATGCTGAGCATTTCCTCCCTATCACATCTGAGCAGCCCATGTGACTATAGAGTCACACATGTGGGTGTATACACAGTGGTAAATGACAGCCCACTCCTTCCTTCTTTCTCCATGACCACTAACCAGATAAACACAATGGGGGGGGGGATATTACATGTAGATTGATGGAGGCTTCACCTCCCTCTTATTCTAAGACACAGGCTGGAGGAGTGTGACAAAAATCCACCCACGCCATGTAATTTCCACAAAATAATAACGATTTGATTTCAAATATATATTTGTATGCCAATTTAAAACAGTTAGGGCTGGTTCACACCTAGGCGATTTGCGATCCGACTTGTGTCGCCCCAAGTTGCCTCAAATCGCCTGACATCAGAAATCCAATTGAAATGAATGGGAGCCGTCTTAATATGCGCTACTCAAGTCGCTCTGACTTCAGAGCGACTTCTGAAAAGGTTCCTGTACTATTTCAAAGTGACTTCTAGGCGAATTGAGCCCATAGAAGTCAATGGAAGTTGCTTCCAAGTCGGATCACCGTCTATGAAGAAGAGACTTTGAAGCGACTTTACAGGAAAAATAAAATAATTTTTGAAGGCAACACCCCTCCCTCTCTTCTCTGATTGACCACAGGGAAAGTTGCCTGGCATGGAAGTCGCTTCAGGTCGTGTTGTAATGCCCAAAGTAGCTCTGAAGTCGCTTTCAGATCGCCTTGAAAACCGCCTAGCAAAGTCTAGTCGCCTATGTGTGAACCCGCCCTAAATTGATATTATTTATTTATTTTTACTCTGTATGCCAAAGGCTGGGGTTTTTTTAACATGCGACCAGCAGTAAAGGAATAGAAGCTCCTCCTGCTTATGTTTCCCTGCAGACAGGCTGGGAGAGAGCTGGGTCACAACTGACAACTGTATATCAATTAGGAAAAAGATACTTAGATTATTTTTTTTTTTTAATTAAAATAATTACAGTGCTGTCGTCCACATACAGAAATAGAAGGGAATTAAATGAAACTACAATTAACAGTGTGGGTTTAGTATCACTTTAAGGAATCAAAGCCAAGGACTAAGGCAGTAGTGGGCAGCTGCGACCCTCCAGCTGTTAGTTCTACAAGAACTGGAGAGCCCCAACTGCCCACTGCTGGACTGAGGAACAAAAAGAGTTTCATAACTTATTTTCCAAAACATGTTATATGATACAGTATATAATACATAACATGGTTTGTGGACATGGTCCAGACTGTCCAGAAACGGGCGAGAAGAAACACCCGCTCCAAGCCACCAGCCTCAATGCCTGTTGTCAAAAGAAAATCAGCCCAACCTGGGGTGCAGGTGCTGCATGACATGCAGATGAATGAAGAAATCAGTGGACGACCGCACATCTGAAAATTGCTGTTTATTGAACGTTATAAAAGCATGAAGCCCACAACAATTAGAGGCACATCAGGGGTGCAACATGTCTAGAGATGGGGTACAAAGCTGACGCGTTTCACGTCACAACTGGACGCTTAATCATAGCTACGATTGAGCGTCCAGTTTGACGTGAAACACGTCAGCTCTGTACCCCATCTCTGGACATGTTGCACCCCTGATGTGCCTCTAATTGTTGTGGACTTCATGCTTTTATAACCTTCAATAGACAGCAATTTTCGGATGTGCGGTCGTCCAGTGATTTCTTCATTCATCTACATCAGGGATAGGCAACCTTGACCCTCCAGCTGTGGTAAAACTACAAGTCCCATGAGACATTGCAAGACCCTGGCAATGACAGGCTTGACTCCATGAGGCAGAAGCATGATAGGATTTGTAGTTTCACCCCAGCTGGAGTGCTGAGGTTGCCTACCCCTGATCTACATGGTCTGTGGACACTTGAGCATTACATCTAAATGAGTTTTCTGGATATCATTTTAAGGCTATGGCCATTAAAGCGGTAGTAAACCCACGAGAAGAGGGGTAAAAACAAAGCCTGAAAGACAATAGCATAATGAGTTAGTATGCATCGCATACTAACACATTATGAAGTACTTACCATGTAGGTTTAGGAGATATTCATTTTACCTACAGGTAAGCCTTCTTATAGGCTTACCTGTAGGTAAAAAAAGCTTTGGGGGTTTACTACCACTTTAATATGGAACTGGGCCTCCATTGTGGCTATCCACAGCCTCCATTCTTCTGGGTAGATTCTTCTACAAGATTTTGGAGTGTGCCTGTGGGAATCTGTGCCCATTCAACCAAGAGAACATTTCTGAGGTCAGGTGCTGATGTTGGATGAGAAGACCTGGCTCACAATCAGTGTTTTAACTCACTCAAAGGTGTTCAATGGGATTGAGGACAGGGGCTCTGTGCAGGACACTCAGGTTCCTCCACACCAGCCTGGTCAAACCACGTCTTTATAGAGATGGCTGTGAGCACATGGACTTATTATTCATGTTGGAAAAGGAAAGGACATTCCCCAAGCTGTAAGCACTCAATTGTCAAAAATGTCTTTGTATACATAGCACTGGAAACACCTGATATTGGCACAGCAAACAATGATGCTCTGGCCAGGCCGCCGGTGTTCTGGCAACCAATGATGCTGTGCGGCTGTGTTCCCCCCCGTGGTTATACTGCTTTTATGGATGCAAAGATGAAATAAAGCCAGCTTTTTACTGGATCTGAGGAGTGCACCCATCCGGATTTGTGTTGCTTCAGTCTGATTCAGCGGCAAACTGGGCTGGCACCAGGGTTGGATTAAGAGCATTATGGGCCTGGTGCTGAGGGAGTTACATACTCCTCCTTTGCCGGGGCCTGTGCTTGCACTTGATTGGTTGCTAGGATGCTAGGTGGTAAAAGCAACCAATAATTTTCACAGCAGTGGACACTGGCCAGTGGTGGCACCACGGTGCCAGGGGGAAGTTCTTGGGTGGCTGGGCCTATATTAAGGTAGGGGGCCTGAAGCTGCAGCTCCAATAGCCCCTATGTTAATCTGGCCCTGGCTGGCACCCTTTGGAAGCTGGATTGTTGAGTCCTGTGGTGCGGGCTGACCAGGGGCAGCGGTTTATTTGTGCATTTCTCCAAGCTGTAAGCACTCAATTCTCAAATTTGTCTTTGTATGCATAGCACTAACAGTACCCTTCACTGGAAACACCTGATACTGCATAGTAACTAATGATGCTCTGGCCAGGCCGCCAGTGTCCTAACAACCAATGATGCTGTGTGGCTGTGAATTATTGGCTACTAGGACACTGATGACAGGGCTACACAGCCTTATCGATTGCAAAGACACAAGCAGCTGAGCCCTACACCACCATTCATTGCAGCACCAAAACAATCAATGACAACCCAGCCGCCAGCATCCTAGCAACCAGCTTAACGCCACCCTGTGTATGCGGAGCAATGTTACTGAGCTGCAGCGAAGATGGACTGTCTGGTATGAACATTGTCTCGAAGATGTTAATGTCTTTTGTTTGATTTGCTGCTTCCATTAATATAATAACAATAGTTCCTGCCATGAAGGTCCTTGTTCAGGCACTTCCTGTTATAAGGTATTAAGATTCTTTCCCTGTCTCACTGGGTCATTTGGGTAGTTTCTGTTGTCACTATGATTTAAAAAGAGTAAACACAGTTGATTGATAATAAATTGCTTCAGCCAAACACCAACCATGAGTGAAAGAAAAGTTTTTGTGTTCTCATTCATATTCTCTGGAAAATGGCCAAGAAATCATAAATTCTGCCAGGGTATGTAAACTTATGAGCACAACTGTATATGTTGGCTTCTTGGGAACTCCATTGGCCGAGGCGTAACTAGAACCTTCAGGGCACCGGTGCAAGAAATTATGAAGGGCCCCCTGACCAGGGCCCTGCCCTCTTCCCACTGATCCTGGGGCCCTTTACTCCCATTCCCGGTCCCTTTATTATGGTACCACAGCGGGACTCTTTCACAAGTTCTGCAGCGGCCCCCTTTCTGCCATCTTCAGGCCGCCCCATGGTGGGGAAATGCCAGGGCCCGGTCACAATTGCAACCTTTGCAATCCTGATAGTTCCCTCACTGGTGTCAGTAGTTTTTAATTTTTATTTTAATTTTATTATTTTTTTAACATTTCATTTTATTTCTTTTACAATTTTATTTTTACAATTCTTTTTACAATTTTTTTTAGGAGCTCTGTTGGGGGGCTTTGATGAGATATCAGGGGTCTAAACAAACCTCAGCCCTCAATCTCCATCTGTGTGGCCTCAGCTGCACAGAATGAATGCACAGGAATAGTTGTGTACCGAGCCTCCCATTCATTCAGAAACAGAAGTATAGTAAAAACAGTTTACTATGTTTCAGTTATGAATGAACCAATTGGTGCCAATCACTGACTCTGTCCATTCAGGAAAGGAAGGAGCTGGTAAATGACAAATTTACTGACCCGTTTCCATCTCTCCATCATGACACATCTTCTACAGCAGCTGGCAGGAGAGAGGAGGGAGGAAGACAGCAGCTCTGTGGGGGGACCAGGGAAGCACACAGGGGCCCTGGGAACAGCAGAAGACAAGTAAACTGGATAGGAGGGGCGGCGGTGGCAGCATATAGAGGAACCGATCTCCTGAATTAGGAGGAAAATGGGGGAGATTCCTCTAAATGCCGCCCCCACCATCCCTCCTATCCAAGTATACAAGGGAGGCACATGGGCCCCCTGGACCATGGGGCCCGGTTGCAATTGCAACCCCTATCGTTATGCCCTTGTCCATTGGTGAGATATTGCCACTGGAACTGCCGCAGCCAATACAAAGCCAAATGATGGCGCCCCCTTTCCCCCACAATAGTGTACATAATGTAGAATAAAGAATACCTGGTCAATTTTGCTGTAGGATATACTGTACATCATTATTATGACCAAGTGGGAAAGGTCAGAGACAAAGTACTAAAGAAAAATCCCACCGCTGGATTCTTCAAGATATAGGAGGGTGGTTAAAATTATGAACACCAACCCAGAAATGGAAGGTTTGGTGGAATGGTTTCTACATTTTCAGACTTGAACTTACATGTTTTCAGAGTATGATGTTCCATTGGTCCAGACCCAACTTGTATCGTCCTGATTCCTACTGAGTCCAATCCAGTGATTACTGTTGCCTTTGAAGCGTATCAAGAAGCTCTAAAAGAAAGAAAAATGACTTATGGAAATCACCAACTTTATGTATTAAAATGCTTAAAATTGGGCACTATACTTGCAGGGAGTCAGACTGAAAAAAGATTACAAACACTGTGAGTTCTGTGCCTTTTACTGGGTGCAGACTGTAATAATCTAGAAATAAAATATTTCACAATAAAAATTGAAAGCCCACATTTGGACATTAGCCAAACTTTTCCCTAGCTCACTGAACCAGTGGAGTTTAACAACTGGCATTGTTGCTCACTAGTAGTACTAGTGGTGGACAGGGGAGTAACTACAGGGGTTACAGTTGGAAACGGGCCCCATGCTCCAGGGGGCCCATGTGCCTCCCTTGTACACCTGAATAGGAGGGGTGGGGGGCAGTGGCGGCTGGTGAAGTTTTTGATGGGGGGGGGGGGCAGGCCCCGCCCTTCCTTTTGACCCCTCCTACTTCTAATAAGCCCCACCCCTTATAGAATCCACCCACTCTGTCCCCTGTATTCCACATATTGTGTCAGGAGTATACAGCTCAGCATCACAGGACACAGTATACAGCTCAGCATCACAGGACACAGTATACAACTCAGCATCACAGGACACAGTATACAGCTCAGCATCACAGGACACAGTATACAGCTCAGCATTACAGTGAAACAGGTGGGGCCAGTTATGCAGCCAGTGACACAGGTGGGGCAGTTTGCAGCCCGTGACACAGGTGGGGGCAGTTTGCAGCCAGTGACACAGGTGGGGGCAGTTTGCAGCCAGTGACACAGGTGGGGCACGTTTGACGGGGTGGACACAGTGACCGACGTTTGACGGGGGTGGACACAGTGA
>BLSH010082915.1:231802-242352 GCA_018402905.1 Glandirana rugosa
ACAGACAGGGGTGGGAGGCAATGTGGAGACAGACAGCAGTGGGAGACACCACATGTTAGCACATTATGAAAGATTTAAGTTAAAACAAAGCTGTCCAGCGGCACGCTGGCACCACTGACAGAGCTTCCATCTTCAGCTGGTCTTCCTTCCAGGTTTGCAGGCCCCAGCCATTTGAATGGCCAAGCCATTATGATGTCATTCCTGTGCATGCGCACAGGCGTCACAGCCGTGGCACAGAGCTCTGAAGGGATGGCATTTCGCCCCCTTTAGAGCACAGTGCACATGACCTGGGGATGTCACTGGTTGCAGAAGTAGTTAATATCTCTTAAACTATGCACGGCAGTTTTCCGTTCTGTAAGGTGGGGCATAACAGATCTACTCATCACTGTCACTGGGATCAGTTAGATCTGTTATGTCCCTGTTAGCGCCCCCCCCCCATTAGAACACATACAGGGAACACAGTTAACCCCTTCACTGCCAATGACATTTATACAGTAATTGGGTGTCTATTTTTAGATCTGATCGCTGTATAAATGTCATTGGTCCCAAAAAAGTGTCAAAAACGTCCGACAAGTCTGCCGCAATATCGCAGTCCCGATAAAAATCGCAGATCACCGCCATTGCCAGTAAAAAAAAAAATAATAAAAACGCCATAAACCAATGTCCATACTTTGTAGTCACTATAACTTTTGCGCAACCCAATCAATATATCCCAGTTGCGATTTTTTTTTTACCAAAAATATGTAGAAGAATATAAGTCGGCCTAAACTGACGAATACATTTGTTTTTTTATTTTTTATTTTTGGATTTGTATTATAGCAAAAAAGCAAAAAAAATAGTTTTCAAAATCGTCGCTCTTTGTTTATAGCGCAAAAAATAAAAACCACAGAGGTGATCAAATACCACCAAAAGAAAGCTCTATTTGTGGGGAAAAAAGGATGGCAATTTTGTTTGGGTACAGCGTCGCACGACTGCGCAATTGTCATTCGACAGCGCTGAAAGCCGAAATTTGGTCTGGGCAGGAGGGGGGTTTAAGTGCCCAGTAAGCAAGTGGTTAAACTAGGTGACTCCAACCTATCCTTAGACATATGACTGCAGGTGCCTCTGCTGATCGGACCTCCAACGGGCTTCTTTTGACCTCTTTTAGCTCACAATGCAATAAAATGCTACTTCCTGCTCTCCTATTCCGGTGCTCTGTATTGACAGAGCTGAGTAACAGCCACACCTCTCATCAGAAATGTCTGTACACAGAAATATATTGCAGAGAAGGAGAGGGGGGTCTGATCAGGTCTGTTACTGGGTAAACTGGGTCTAGCTTTAGTTCCTAGCAGACTGCACATACCTACCCCTGAAGGGTTCCTGAAGGAACTGCTAATGTAAGGGCCCCCTTGGACTCTCAGGCAATGCCATACCCTCTGACACACTAAAGCCTTGTACACACGGGATGACGATCGTATACAACAGGTCGTACTAACGACTGTTGTATGCGATATCGATCATTCGTATGCGCGATTAGAACAGTCAAACATACGACGGTTGTACAAGGGAGTTGTATGAGCAGACTGGAAAACTTGGTCGTACCAACAAGCGCTCATACGACCGTTGTATCGTGTGTACAGAGCAGTTGGTACAACATGTTGTATTGTGCAAAATACGCATGCTCAGAAGTCAGGAATGGCCGGATGCTAATTACATGCACCTGAACATTCCTTCTGTGCTCGTACGATCGTGTAGTGCAGTCAGTATGCCAGATACAACAGCCAACATACGATTTGCGACGATCGTACGTACGATCGTCGTCCCGTGTGTACGAGGCTTTAGGTTAAAGGATAAGAATTATTTTGAGAAATACTCCCAACAAGGCAACACACAGAACAGCAATAGCAATAACCAATAATAAATTGGCACAACTCCATAAACAATGAGAGGACCTTTTTAAAGTGGAACAACACTCATCTCAGCTCCAGCCATGCGGTGTCCTTGAGCTCTGCGCCCGGCCGTTGACATCTTCGGGCGGTCAGCTCCTGGGTCTCGATCACCGGCCGCTGTCATTGGTTGGGCAGGGATCACATCACTCCTGAGCATGCGTGGATTTGGCATTGCCGTATTTGTATAGGGAGTTGCGCATGCGCTCCTCTCTGTACGGGGCAGGCAAGCAGGAAAGTAGCTTTAATGCAGAAAAGACAAAGAATGTCTCATCTGCATTAAAAGTCCTGCCTGTCCTCCAATTTTATTTACATAGGCTACAGTTCCACTTTAGGTGTCTTTTCACCTGAATTCTGAATCCAGAGAAGTCCTAACTAAAGGGGCGATACTGGAATCTAAAAAGTCCTTCAGTCTTCCCAAACCCCTTACACTGACCCTTGTAGTTTAATTGTTGGGGCTCAGAGTTCCCATGTTGGAGCGCTCGGGTTTAACCTTTTTGCTGCCAGAGCCGTTTTAGCAATTTTTGCACACGTTTAAAAAATGATTTTAGGTCAGAAGATTACATAAAACCCCCAAAACAATACGGCTCTTCTGAAAAGTGAAAACAGAATCCCTAGATCAGCTTTTATCAACCTTATTGCTCCGAAGGAACCCTTAAAGTAAATTTCAGGTCTCAAAGGACCATTACAAAAACAAATTCATCAGGGGGGTCGTTTGGAAAAAATGTCCCTTTCATTAGCGTTCAGTATAAAAAATATGCAACCCTTGCAGGTAACTAAAAAGAGCATTGGGGTCATGCTGCTGGCCTTGCCAAGTGGCATTGCCCTGAACCTATCCAAGAACCATCAGATGGGGGGGTCAACCAGCCACAGCTCAAGGAACCCCTAGCTACCTCTGGAGGAACACTGGATGAGAATGGCTGCCCTAGCAAATAAATCAGTGGTAGTTCCAATTTTCCATGTCACACGATAGCTCAACGGTATATGAATTGCTAATTTCAGTAAAATTACCGTATTTATCAGCGTATAACACGCACCTTCATTTTAGGTTGGAAGTTTCAGAAATAAACTTACATTTTAAATAATGAACTTTGAAGCAAAATAAGGGTCAGTGCCAATCAATGCAGCCTGATAAGTGCCCATATGCAGCCTCACAATTGCCCATCAATGCAGCCTCACCAGTGCCCATCAATGTAGCCTCACCAGTGCCCATATGCAGCCACACAATTGCCCATCAATGCGGCCTGATCAGTGCCCATATGCAGCCTCACAATTGCCATCATTGCAGCCTGATCAGTGCCCATGTGCAGCCTCACAAGTGTCATCATTGCAGCCTGATCAGTGCCCATCTGCAGCCTTACAAGTGCCATCAATGCAGCCTGATCAGTGCCATCATTGCAGCCTGATCAGTGCCCATCTGCAGCCTCACAAGTGCCATCATTGCAGCCTGATCAGTGCCCATCTGCAGCCTCACAAGTGCCATCAATGCAGCCTGATGAATGGCCATCTGCAGCCTCACCTCAGATTATTGCTGCCTCAGAGGGGACGGGCGGTGGGGCGGGGGCAGGATGAGCACTGTCAGATTATATGCAGCAAGGATCTCCTGTTTACTCGGCGGCCTCTTTAATACAAAGTCCCGCCTCCTGGACCAGCTTCTATGATAGACAGAACAGTGGTCCAATGCCGGCCCAGGAGACGGGACTTCCTATTACAGAGGCTGCTGAGTAAACAGGAGATCCTCGCCCCCCCTACGCCCCTCTCTGAGGAAGCCTAAATTGAAGTATCGGCGTATAACACACACACACTATTTGCACCCGATTTTCAGGGTGAAAAGGTGTGTGTTATACGCCGTTAAATACGGTACCTGAAAGTAAATTTTTAGAGCACATAAACACAATATATTGCCCAATTTTTTGGTAACATACAGTGAGGGAAAAAATATTTGATCCCCCGCTAATTTTGCATGCTTGCCCACTGACAAAGAAATGATCAGTCTATAATTTTAATGGTCGGTTTATTTCACCAGTGAGACACAGAATAACAACAAAAATATCCAGAAAAACACATTTCAAAAAAGTTATAAATTGATTTGCATTTTAATGAGTGAAATAAATATTTGAGCCCCTATCAATCAGCAAGATTTCTGGATCCCAGGTGTCTTCTATACAGGTAATGAGCTGAGATTAGGAGTTCTCTCTTAAAGGGAGTGCTCCTAATCTCAGCTTGTTAGCTCTATAGAGGACACCTGTCCACAGAAGCAATCAATCAATCAGATTCCAATCTCTCCACCATGGCCAAGACCAAAGAGCTGTCCAAGGAGGTCAGGGAGAAGACTGTAGACCTACACAAGGCTGGAATGGGGGCTACAAGACCATCGCCAAGCAGCTTGGAGAGAGGGTGACAACAGTCGGTGCGATTATTCACAAATGGAAGAAACACAAAATAACTGTCAATCTCCCTCGGTCTGGGGCCCCATGCCAGATCTCACCTTGTGGAGTGTCAATGATCATGAGAACGGTGAGGGATCAGCCCAGAACTACACAGAAGAATCTTATCAATGATTTCAAGGCAGCTGGGACCATCGTCACCAAGAAAACAATTGGTAACACTACACCGTGAAGGACTGAAATCCTGCAGCACCCGCATGGTCCCCCTGCTCAAGAAAGCTCATGTAAAGGCCTATAAAAATTAAAAATTAGTAAATAACAATTAGTAATATTCTGCGCTAAGTCAAGTAGAAAATTTGGAATATGCAAAATATGCAGAACTAGCAGCTAACACTGCAATCAAACAATTGTGCAAGAATACATACAAAAATAAGTGTAGCGCTGAGTTAATGATAACGCACAGAGAGTCTTCACTGTGCTAAACAGAAAAATAATTGGGTTGCTTTAGTTTAAAAAAAATATATAAATGTTTTTTTTAAAGTGCAACATAGGTGTGCGCAGGGGGTGTGCTAGGTGTGCCTGGGCACATCCTAATCACCCTGTGTGGCGCAGATTCCCCCTGCTGATGCCAAAGCCCTCCAACGGGGCTCCTAAAAAAATAGTAAAAAATAAAATAAAATAAGTAAAAATCTACTGACACTGCCCACTGCTCTACTGACACCATCTACTGCCCTACTAACAGTGTCCATGTTTTAATACATTTGGGATGCACACCCTAATGCAATAGGCTGCGCACACCTATGAAGTGCAAACAGTGCAAAAGTCCATAAGTGTGCAAAAAAGGGATTTTTTGTATAACTTACCATAAAATCCTTTTCTCTGAGTTCACTGACAGACACAGCCTTCTTATGACACATGGGGTTATGCTCATCCTACTAGGAGTAGCCTAGGCAAAACAAACAAAAGTGTAGGTTGGCCCCTCCCAGGGGGCCGTCCTCACCTTAGCATATAATCCCCCTGCTCTGTACAGCACATCAGTTCGTAACAAGCCGTACAAAACCATCGCAGAGGGGTGGGTGCTGCGTCTGTCAGTGAACTCAGAGAAAAGGATTTTACGGTAAGTTATACAAAAAATCCCTTTTTCTCTTCCGTTCACTGACAGACGCAGCCTTCTTATGGCACATGGGGACGTCCCAAAGCTGTGCCAAACAAGAGGGGTGGGCAAATCATAACAACTGTACCCAACAGAAAAACGCCCTCTCAGGCGGCGCTAACCACGCCTATAGTGCCGCTTGCAACACCTTGCGGCCAAAAGCAGCATCCGAGGATGCTGCAACATCAATTTTGTAAAACTTAGTAAACGTGTGCACTGAGGCCCAAGTAGCTGCCTTGCACACCTGAGACACCGAGGCTTGGTGTCTAAACGCCCAGGAAGTACTAACTGCCCTGGTGGAATGAGCCGTGACTGGGAACGGGGGAACCTTGCCCCGAACCTCATATGCATGAGTCACGGTCTTCCGTATCCGAGACACGGTAGCTGACGAGGCCGCCATACCTTTGCAGCTCAACTTCTTTGGGATGTGACGGGTGCGGGCACAGTGAGGGGAGAACAATATCCTCATTTAAATGAAAGGAAGAAACCACCTTTGGAAGAGATGAAGGGGAAGGCCGCAGAACTGCCTTGTCCTTATGGAGGACCAAGTAAGGTGAGCTGCAGGATAATGCAGCTAACTCCAACACCCGCCTGGCGGATGTGATAGCCACCAGAAAGGCCACCTTCTGCGACAACTACTAAGGGAATGTCCCTAATTCTTTTATATGGTGGCTTCTGCAACACAGAAAGCACCAGATTCAAATCCCACGGTGCCAAAGGCGACCGTATCCGAGGAGCCACATGACGTACCCCCTGTACAAATGTACGGATCAATGAATAAGACGCCAAGGGCCGTTGAAAAAGAACCGCCAGGGCCGAACTCTGCCCTTTAAGCGTATTTAACGCCAGGTTCTTGTCCAGTCCTTGCTGTAAAAATGACAGTACTCTGGATACTCTATAAGAGCGGGGGTTCCAACCCCCTGCCTCGCACCAGGTAATATAGGCCTTCCAGGTCCTATGATAATTCTTACGTGAGGAACTCTTGCATGCTTTTATCATAGTAGGGATTACGGAGTCAGAGGCACCCCTCTCCCTCAATATCTGGTTAGAGGAGGAAAAATGTACAGTAACCGATACTGACCCCGAGGCCTGTGAAGCACTGCCCCCCGAAGGATCAGAGCCGCGTCCGCAGCTGTTGCTGTGCTTCTAACCTAATGGTTTACCTACGCCACCTCCGTGGCATTGACCGACTGAACCAGAACCGGGCGGCGCAGCCTCTCTGTCCAACGGGACAGGTAAAGCCTGCTCGCTCTCAGTTCCGGTACCTACATCGACCAATTGAGGGGAGGACCACTTCTCCCCCCCTTTAGGGCCGGAACCTGAATCCCCCAAACCAAGGGTTCCCGGGACTGACACTCCGACTTGATCGGCCTGTCCAGGGATAGAGGAGATTTGTCCTACCGCGACAACATTGCCTCTCGCAGGAGCCTTGTGTTCTGGGCATAAGGTATCGCTTCGCAAGTCGACACCCTGAGCCCCAACACCCGCATACAGAACCGTAAGGAGAACCACTGGCACGATCACAGGGTTCGCCCAGCCTGAAGCGTTAGACGCTTGCTCGGTGTTAGGGACACCCCTGTCTGTACCATGTCCGGAAACAGACCTAGGTACTCCAGCCGGCAAGCCAGCGTTAATGATGACTTCTGACTGCTGAGCGCCTGACCGGCGCCTAAAAGCGCCCCCGACGCTCCTGCGGGAGCATCAAGTTTGAGGGGAAGGACTTTTCTGGGGGCAGAGCTTGCAACCCCCAAAAACCAGCCCCCCACCCGTGAGGCGGGTGGGGGCAACCCATCATGCGGAGGCAGCCGCTGGGCCGGGCGCCCGAAAAAACTTCTTCTGACCAGAAGAGACAGGACCCTGCCTACGACGACGATCTCGTCGCTTCGGCTCTGGAAGGAAAGTACTCTTCCCTCCCGTGAAATCCTTAATAATTTTATCCAACTGTGGGCCAAACAGACACCCTCCCTGAAAGGGCAGGTCTGCCAGAGCTTTCTTTGAAGCCTGGTCGCCCGACCAAGAGCGGAGCCACAGCACCCGCCTGATAACAATTGAACAAACAGACATTTTTGACAATATGGGGAGAAGATTTAAAGCAGCATGGCATATGTAGCGGAGACCCTCTTCCAAATGTTGCACTCGCTGTACTTCAGCCTGTGCACATTCACCAGACAAACTAGTGCGCAGCGCGGCAGCGTGCTCACGAACAGTTGCTAGCGCTGGCCGCATGGCTGACCCAGCCAACAAGAATAGTGCTTTAGACACTGTCTCTGTGCGGCGATCGGCCTCCTCTTTAAAGGATGGCGACCCCTCCAAGGGGATGGTGGTTGCCTTATTCACACGAGCCACGACAGGGTCCACCACCGGGGAAGCCCATCTCTTAGTAAAGCTTTCCTCAAAGGGGTAGCGAACAGCAAAGCTTTTAGGCAAAGCCAAGGAACTTGGTGGCTTACGCCATTCCTTGAACACTACCTGTTCAAACACCTGATCATAAAGTTAAGCCCTAGGGGACCTAGGGGGTCTAAGCGGTCCACAAACATATGCGGACTCATGCGACTCCCCTGTTTGGTCCAGTCACATAGAGTCGCGAATATCAGTGATCAGTGCTTCCACTATCGCTTTCTGATCCTCTCCACCCTCTGAGGGCGGCTCACCCTCTGAAAGATCCACAGGTGTGACCACTGAAGCGCTTTCTAAACCTGAATCCTCCCCTGAGGAAAGAGGGGAGGTGGGCGCTTCTGGGGGCCCCTCGGAACGGGCACCCCTGCCCGGGGGAGGAACTCCCCAAACACCGCCCTCAGCTGTTCCAAGGACACAAATGCTCCTGGGGTGGACTGTAGATCTGCAGGTACCCCTGCCATAGAATTGCCGGCCTCTGACATCTCAGCCCGGCACCCCCGCTGTGTAACCACCACCTCTACCCCACAAATCAGCCAGGGAGACCCGGGCGGATTACACCCACCGCTACCAGCACCCAGGAAGCGCCAGCTATACTTGCTGTTTGATGCCTCAGCACTCCAACCGAAGAGCAATGCCCATGAACTGCTGCACGTCAGGAGCTTGTTACTGTGTGTCAGCCATGCTGTCCAAGCAAAAACCGGAAGCCCAAACCCGTTTTTAAGGACTTCCTGCACAAGGACTGCAATTCTCCCAATTGACCACTGGAGGCCGCCAGAGAGCAGGCTGGAAACCACATGGTTCTCAAACAATGGACGCTGCCATTACACACGTGTGGTCGGCCACGAACGAGCGGTGCTCCAAAATCCAATGGCGACGACCCACCTAACACATTGCTCCGGACGGTCGGTGCAGATTCGAACAGTTAGTGCAAAGGTGCCTGCGGGGGATTGAGGGGGGAGGGGGAGTGGGGGAAGGCCTCTAACAGACCCCCACCGGCTGACCACCACAGAGCTGCCCAGGTGCCCACTCTCCATGCCTCTAGGGCGGAAGAGGGGTTCACTCACCAATCCGACGGGCGCAGCGGGTAGCCACCCGGAGCAGACCTACCTCCCCGCAAGAAGGCATGCTGCTGGCCAGGCCACTGGACAGGCGAACCAGTCACTGGACTCTAGTGGGTTTTAGCCACTGGCCGCCCGCACGGAACGGGAGCTATGCGGTGGGCCCCCCTAAGGGGGTTCGCATAGTGTTGGCCGGACTGGGGAAAGATTAGGATTCGAGATATCCTCTATACCCCCAGCCAGCTTCTTGATAGCAGTCTTCCTTAGATGAATCATCAGGAGACCGCTGCTCCCATAGGGAACCAGGTCTACTCCTTGCACTAGGCAGATAAAAACTGATGTGCTGTACAGAGCAGGGGGATTATATGCTAAGGTGAGGACGGCCCCCTGGGAGGGGCCAACCTACACTTTTGTTTGTTTTGCCTAGGCTACTCCTAGTAGGATGAGCATAACCCCATGTGTCATAAGAAGGCTGCGTCTGTCAGTGAACGGAAGAGAAAAAGTAATTGATTAGCGAGTCCTTCATTAACGTACTCTTCCCTAATAAATCAATCACAATCAAGTGCATATTTTTTTGAAAATATACAAAAACGTATTTTTGCATGTACAGCCCATCTGAAGTTTGCTATTGAACATCTGAATGATTCAGAGGAGAACTTGGTGAAAGTGTTGTGGGCAGATGAGACCAAAATTAGGCTTTGGCATCAACTCAACTCGCCGTGTTTGGAGGAGGAGAAATGCTGCCTATGACCCCCAAGAACACCACCCCCCCGTCACACATGGAGGTGGAAACATTATACTTCGGGGGTGTTTTTCTGGGGACAGGACAACCTCACCGCATCAAAGGGACGATTGGGTGAGAACCTCCTTCCTTCCCTCAGCCAGTACATTGAAAATGGGTCATGGATGGGTATTCCTGCATGACAATGACCCAAAACACGCGGCCAAGGCAAGAAAGGAGTGGCGCAAAAAGAAGCCCATTAAGACCCTGGAGTGGCCTAGCCAGTCTCCAGACCTTAATCTTATAGAGAATATGTGGAGGGGGCTGAAGGTTCCAGTTACCAAACGTCAGCCTGGAAACCTTAATGACTTGCAGAGGATCTGCAAAGAGGAGTGGGACAAAATCCCTCCTGAGACGTCTGACCTCTGATTGCCAACAAGGGTTTCTCCACCAAATACTAAGTCATGTTTTGTGAAGGGGTCAAATACTCATTTCACTCCTTAACCACTTGCCGACCGTGTAGCGTAGATACACGTCGGCAAGTGGCACCCATTGTTGTGGGAGGACGTTATATAACGTCCTCCCACAATCGCGCTCCCGCGCGCCCCCGGTGAACGGCTGCACATAGATGCGATGTGCCAGCCGTTCACCAATTCCTCACTTTACTCATAAACTGGGGAAGTGTTTTGTACTGAATCATAAACCACCTCTTTGGGAACAACCGTTAGTCTCCAGTCTGCAGAGTCCTCCCTAAAACAGGGTGAGGAGAAACGTCTAGGAGACGTTCAGTAATTCCAAAGGTCCGACTGCAAACCATTGACCTTGGAAGTCGGGGGAGGTGTATAAGAGATATTCTAATTCCAGACCTCTGACCGATCCGGTGAGGTCCCAGAATTACCCGAAGAAAAA
>BLSH010082915.1:257213-274749 GCA_018402905.1 Glandirana rugosa
TTTTATTAAAAAAAAAAAAAAAAAAAAAAAAAAGGTCACATGACTCTCTGTGCTGAGCCAGTGAGCCAGTATCAGCTGGTCACAGGAGAGTCTGGCACAGAAGCAGAGTGACCACTGATCAGTGAAGACCTGTTTCTTATCTCTCCTGAGATTTTATTGCTATTTGATCTGATTTGATTTCAATCGATTCAGTTTCATAGCGATTTCTATTCTCGTACATTTAAAGCGTGTTTCTTTCTTCTTAATAATGAGACAATTTAAATGTGCAAAGCTTATTTCTTTGGAAAACACCAAAGAGAAAGCCAGCAAAGGAAGCCCAGCTATGGAAGGAGATATCAATGACCAGCCTGCAGATACTCCAACCAAGACCTCCAGAATGAAGAGGACTCGGGCTTTTGTGCGCGGCTGCTTCAGAGCCGTTATTGGATGTTTTAGTTGCAGCCGTAAAGCCAATGGACATCACGGGATTACAGACAGCGGTATTGGTGAGTATTGTGGATATTGATAGATCTCTCCCATATGTATAGGGATTGCCATTGTAAAAGAAGGTAAAAAGATTGGGGAATGAGAGAGTATACAAAAGAAAGTAGAAGGGATCTGTGTGCTATTGAGAATGTGTGATGATATCATTGCCCAGACTATAGTGATCACCATTTGTCTCCCACTCAGCAATCCTGGTGGATGGATCAGTACAGAAATGCCCTCAATCCATGTGCTGTTGTCTCCATCAGCCTCTGCTTGAACCCTAACAAACCCCCGCTTGTCTCCAAACTTCTGCTATCCGGTCCTATAATGGGGAGCAAGGTGTCTCTATGCCAGTGGTTCTCAACTCCGGTCCCCGGATCCACTAACAGGCCAGATTTTAAGTATTACCTTGGGGAGATGAAGACTAGAATACTGCAATCACTGAGCAGCAAATTATATCACCTGTGATGTATTTCAGTTATCCTGCAAACCTGGCCTGTTAGTGGGTCCCGAGGACCGGAGTTGAGAACCACTGCTCTATGCGGACCAGGCAATGGGATCCTGGATGTCTGGAACGCACACACACTGCACTATCCAGAAGTGCGGTGCTCGTCTGCGTTCCAAGGTAAAAGCCCGTCCATAGGACCTCCATGGGTCTCCTGGGTGTGGCATGCCGTTGTGCCCGCCCACCTATGATGTAGTTGGAGCCGTTCACAGCATAAGAAAACTGTGAGTGGCAGGAGAGAAATCCCCCTGCAGAAGCCACGCCTTCCATACAATGGCGCGCCCACAGCCTTCACCGCATGTGTGACATACACTATAGACGGAGGACAAGACATATATTGAGGATGTTATTATATATGATTATATGTGTGCCCACAGCATGTATTCTAATGGGAAGAGCTGCTTCATTTCCCCCTCCCCCTCTGTCCTCCATCTGTAGTGTATGTCACACATGCAGTTATGGCTGTGGGCGGAGCCATCATATGGAAGGCTTCTGCAGGGGGATCTCTCTCCTTCCACTCACAGTGTGCTTATGCTGTGAACGGCTCCAACTACATCATAAGTGGGCGGGCACAACGGCGTGCCACACCCAGGAGACCCATGGAGGTCCTATGGGCGATTGTTTCATCAGATATGGCGACCCGTCAATTCTTATAGCGGAAGTGACGTTTTGTCGCCGCCATGTTGCTACACCCCGCTCTCATCCTCAGTAATGATACAGTGAGAAGGCAGCAAGCGGACATCTTATAACACCCGCCGGAGTTTTGTATTTCACACTTGTTTTTTACAGTAAACGGAGCTTATTTACTGAAAGACAGTATTTAGAAATAGGTGACATTGTTTAGATGTTCAATTGTAAAAACAGTGGTATTATGCAAACCTGTCATATGAGTATGCTTGTTGCTGCTTTCAAAATTTAACATCAAAACAGTGTGACGTATTTCTAAATACTGTTCATCAGTATTTAACCACTTCCTTAATGGGCACTTAAACTCCCCTCCTGCCCGGACCAATTTTCAGTTTTCAGCACTGTCACTCTTTGAATGACAATTGCGTGGTCGTGCGACGTTGTACCCACACAAACTTGGCGTCCTTTTTTTCCCACAAATAGAGCTTTCTTTTGGTGGTATTTGATCGCCTCTGTGTTTTGTTTTTTTTGCGCTATAAACAAAAAAGAAGCGACAATTTTGAAAAAAGAACAATATTTTTTACTTTTTGCTATAATAAATATCCAAAAATAAAAAATAAAAAAACAAATGTATTCATCAGTTTAGACCGATATATATTCTTCTACATATTTTTGGTAAAAAAAATCGGCGTATATTGATTGGGTTGCGCAAAAGTTATAGCGTTTACAAACTACGGACATTGATTTATGACGTTTTTATTTTTTAAAATTTTTTTACTAGTAATGGCGGCGATCTGCGATTTTTATCGGGACTGCGACATTGCGGCGGACATGCCGGACGTTTTTGACACTTTTTTGGGACCAATGACATTTATACAGCGATCAGAAATGTAAATATCCACTGGTTACTGTATAAATGTCATTGGCAGTGAAGGGGTTAACCTGCAGGGGGCAGTGAAGGGGTTAACTATGTTCCCTGGGTGTGTTCTAACTGTGGGGGGGGGGGCGGGGTTGGCAGGGGCATGACAGATCTAACTGATCCCAGTGACAGCGATCAGTAGATCTGTCATGCCCCCCTCACTGAACGGGGAACCGCCGTGTTTACATCGGCGGTTTCCCGTTCCGGCTCTCTGGAAGGAGATTGCGGGTTTCCGGCGGACATCGGGTCCGCCCAACCCGCGGGCATGCTCCCGCAGCCGGGAGCGCGCCCAGCACGAGCCAAATGGGAGGACATCTATAGACGTCCTCCCGGCATTTTAGCACCACGCTGTAGCCGTCATTCGGCTATGGCGGCGGCGCGAGGAGGATAAGCTCTGTTTACTGTAAAAAAAAGTGTGAAATGCAAAACTCCGGTGGGATGTAATAGGATGTCCTCTTGCCACCTTCTCACTGTGTCTTTACTGTGGGCAAGTGCGGGGTGTAGCAAGATGGAGGTGACGGAACATCACTTCCGTTACCAGATTTGACAGGCGCCAAATCTGACAAAACACAGGCTTTTGCCTTGGAACACAGACGAGCGCCGCACTTCCGGATAGTGCAGTGTGCGTGCGTTCCAGGCATCCAGGATACCATTCCCTGGTCCACACAGCAGACATCTCAACCTGCAAAAACTAATTTCAGGGAGGTGACGTTTTCCCCCCAATTAAATGCAGCCTAACCAGTGCCCACGAAGTGCAGCCTAACCAGTGCCCATGAAGTGCAACCTTACCAGTGCCCATGAAGTGCAGCCTAACCAGTGCCCATGAACTGCAGCCTTACCAGTGCCCATGAAGTACAGCCTAACCTGTGCCCATGAAGTGCAGCCTGATCACAGAGCTCTGTCATGGATTTGAATATCCCCGTGGCAGCTGTAACAAAGTCCCGCCTCATATGATACACGTCACACTGATTCAGCTTTTCATTGGATCAGTGTTCGGTCTATCTAGGAGGCGGGACTTTGTTACAGTCCCCCACCTCACACAGACAGGAACGCCATCACCTCCGCCTGTCACTCAGCCACAGACAGAAGACAGAGTGGCCGCCATAGCTGTATTCTTCAGCCACTTGGGCTGCTCTGTCCCCCGTCTGTGGCTGAGTGACAAGCCCAACCGAGAGTTTGCCTGATGCTCACGGGTGTCCGTGAGCCCGCAGCCAAATGCGGGAGACTCTGCAACTCACGGAAGACTTGACATGTCTGGCATAGATTGTGAGACACTGTGCACCCCATTATAGGACTGGGCAGCAGAGTTTGGAGGCATCATGTGATGAATATTGGCTCAATGTGTGTTTTTTGTGATTCATGCACCTTAAGCCTCGTACACACGGTGCGACGGTCGTACAACCGAACGGCCCAAATCATATGTTGGCTGTTGTATCTCGCGTACTGACATGCACTAAGGGATCGTACGACCAAGCCGAACGTAGTGACGTGTTACGAGAGTATAAAGAGGAAGTTCAGGTGCATGTAATTTGTGAATTAGGAACGTACGTTTACACGAATGGATACTTTCGAACGTTCCTGACTTCTGAGCATGTGTGTTTTGCACAGTACAACTTGTTGGAGCAGCTTCTTTGTACACACGATACAACGGTCGTATGACCGCTTGTTGTACAACCAAAGTTTTCTAGTCTGCTCATCCAACTTCTGTTGTACGACTGTCGTACGTCGGCTGTTCTAATCGCGCATACTAATGGTCAGATGATCGTACAAAAAGCGGTCGTATGACTGTTTTCATACGACCGTCGCACCGTGTGTACGGGGCTTTACTGTATAAAGCAGCCAAGCCTTGAATTTCTTTTATATATAATTATTCAGGATGAGTTTACTAATTTGATTGTATTATGATGCACATGTTTAAATAACGATCATTGTAATTGATATGGTATACTATGATTGATAGATGTTAATTTGGTTGTACTATGATGCACATGTCCTGATCATTGTTATTATTGTGGTGTATTGTGATTGATAGGCGTTTTTTCATGCCCATGGGAAAGGGGTTAGGCCAGGCCCACGGGGCAGGTAAGGCACACCCCCTGGGCTGGCACCATCAATCCAGTGCAGCACATAAAATCAGGCAGGATGCATATGCCTGTTAGGCTCTGAGCAAGGGGGATTTCTCAAAATGCGCTAGCCTATGTCTCCACCGAGATAGTCACATATGGTGTGGACATCTTCACAGACTGTTTCTTTTCATGTCCTATATGTACACATGTATAGGGATTTCCATGAACATTAATGAGGGGTGCCCCCAAATGTACACATGTATAGGGATTACCGTGGACATTAATGAGGGGTCCCCCCCAAATGTACACATGTATAGGGATTTCCATGGACATTGATGAAGGCCCCCCATATGTACACATGTATAGGGATTGCATTGGACATTGATGAGGGGGTCCCCCTCACATATGTACACATGTATAGAGATTTCCATGGACATGGATGAGGGGTCCCCCTCCCATATGTACACATGTATAGGGATTGCCATGGACATTAATGAGGGGTCCCCCCAATATGTACACATGTATAAGGATTACCATGGAGATTGATGAGGAGTCCCCCCATATGTACACATGTATAGTGATGTCCATGGAAATTGATGAGGGGGTCCCCCCATATGTGCATGTTTTGGGAATCCCATGGACATTGATGAGGGGTCCTCCCCTCATATGCACACATGTATAGGGATTTCCATGGACATTGATGATGGGTCCCCCTCCCATATGTACACATGTATAGGGATTGCCATGGACATTGATGAGGGGTCTCCCCCATATGTACACATGTATAGGGATTTCCATGGACATTGATGAGGGCCCCCCCATATGTACACATGTATAGGGATTGCCATGGACATTGACGAGGGTCCCTCATATGTACACATGTATAGGGATTGCCATGGACATTGATGAGGGCTCCCCTATCATATGTACACATGTATAGGGAATTCCATGGACATTGATGATAAGTCCCCCCATATGTACACATGTATAGGGATTGCCATGGGCATTGATGAGGGGTCACCCCCATATGTACACATGTATAGGGATTTCCATGGACATTGATGAGGGGTCCCCCCATATGTAAATGTTTTAAGATTCCCATGGACAATGATGAGGGGCCCTCCCCCATATGTACACATGTATAGGGATTTCCATGGACATTGATGAGTGGTCCCCCTCCCATATGTACACATGTATAGGGATTGCCATGGACATTGAGGGGTCCCCCCATATGTACACATGTATAGGGATCTCCATGGACATTGATTAGGGGTCCCCCCATATGTACACGTTTAGGGATTTCCATGGCCATTGATGAGGGATCCTCCCCATATGTACACACGTATAGGGATTTTAGGCATTGACGAGGGTCCCCCTATATGTACATATGTATAGGGATTTCCATGTACATTGATGAGGGGTCCCCCCATATGTCCACATGTATAGGGATTTCCATGGACATTGATGAAGGCCCCCCATAAGTACACATGTATAGGGATTGCCTTGGACATTGATGAGGGGTCCCCCATATGTAGACATGTATAGGGATTGCCATGGACATTGATGACGGCCCCCCATATGTACACATGTATAGGGATTGCCATGGACATTGATGAGGGCTCCCCTCCCATATGTACACATGTATAGGGATTGCCATGGGCATGGATGAGGGGTCACCCCCATATGTACACATGTATAGGGATTTCCATGGACATTGATGAGTGGTCCCCTTCCCATATGTACACATGTATAGGGATTGCCATGGACATTGAGGGGTCCCCCCATATGTATACATGTATAGGGATCTCCATGGACATTGATGAGGGGGTCCCCCCATATGTACATGTTTAGGGATTTCCATGGCCATTGATGAGGGATCCTCCCCATATGTACACACGTATAGGGATTTTAGACATTGATGAGGGGTCCCCCTATATGTACACATGTATAGGGATTTCCATGGACATTAATGAGGTGTCCTCCCCCCATATTTACACATGTATAGGGATTGCCATGGATATTGATGAGTGGTCACCCCCCAATATGTACACATATATAGAGATTTCCATGGACATTGATGAGGAGTCCTCCCCGATATGTACAAATGTATAGGGATTTCAATGGACATTGATGAGGGATCCCCCTATATGTACACATGTATAGGGATTGCCATGGACATTGATGAGTGGTCACCCCATATGTACATATGTATAGGGATTTCCATGGACATTGATGAGGGGTCCCCCCATATGTACACATATATATATGGAACTACATGGACATTGCTGGCTTTTGTCTTGTAACATCAATCTGCTGATTTTTAAATGAAGAGAATCAAGTGGTAATTCTTGGCGCTGTATACAGGGAGCCAACCCCCCTCACCTCTCTCTCCACCTGTCAGTGGCTAACTGACTTTTTTTTAACAAGCTTTGCATTCCCCTTATTACAGGCTGGGCTGTTGACCTCATTGTCAACCAACAAGATGGTGGCACCATGTAGCTGCCAGAAATGTTCAACATGGGAATAAAAAAGAACCACATATACACGTTCAACCCCTTGTTGCCCACATAATACATATGCATAGTTGCCAACATTTAAAAAAAATCCAGCTTTGTTTTTCTGTGCATCCAGCAAGCAATATAAGGCTTCATCATTGCCTGTTAAGCACCCTCGAAAACATAATCCCATCACAGATTACTCTTCAGAGGGCAAAACAAGTAAAAAAGAAACTTCCTTGAGCTCCATTTCTTCAGCAGGGAACAGACAGGGGATTATTTAATGCCTTTAGGGTGCAGGTGGCATAATCTGCAGTGCTGCATTCCCCAACAATTACAGTCCCAGCCTGTCCCTGATTGGTTGATAAAGAAGAGGTCAGAACTTAAATTTAGTTATTGGGAACTGCAGTGCAGAAGATCACTCCATCTGCACCCACCATTAGTCATCTGGGTGTCCCTGTCATGTTGGATCTATTTATTGTCCCTGGCATTGGAATTTTGAACTTTTCTCTCTATAATTGATGTTGTATAAAATATACATGAAATGTAGGTGAAGGTACTAAATCTGATTCTTCTTTTTTATTACAGATCTAAGTGATATTTACTGCAGACACAGCTCACAAGGCAGGTCTACTCCAGTGAGTGAGACAGAATATGAACGCTACTTTGAGACTCCACCAGCATGTGACATTCACATGGAGACTCCACCAGCATGTGACACTAACATGGAGACTCCACCAGCATGTGATGCTCACACTGAGAGTTCACCAGGATGTGACGTTCACACTGAGACTCCACCAGCATGTGTCGTTCACATGGAGACTCCACCAGCATGTGAGGCTCACATGGAAACTCCTTCAGCATGTGTCATTAACACAGAGACACCACCAGCATGTGAAGTTCACACAGAGGCTCCACCAGCATGTGACGTTCACACGGAGACTCCACCAGCATGTGACGTTCACCCAGAGACTCCCCCAGCATGTGACATTCACTCGGAGTCTCCACCAGCATGTGACATTCACCCAGAGACTCCACCAGCATGTGACAGTCACATTGAGACTCCTCCAGAATTTCACAATCATAATGAATCTCCTCCAGAATGTGACATTCATAATGAGACTCCTCTTCAATGTGATGTTCACAATGAGACTCCTCCAGAATGTGACATTCATGTAAAGAATCCACCAGAATGTGACATTCATATGGAGACATCACCTGAATGTAACATATATGTTGAGACTTCAGCACAATGTGACAATCATGTTGAGAACCCACCAAAATACCAGGGCAGCCATAGGAATATCTCCAATGAAGATGAGGGAAAGCTCGCAGAAAAGAATAGGCAGATCCTGGTGGTAGGGGATTCTGTTATTAGAGGGACAGAGAAGGCAATCTGTCAGAATGACCACGATCGCCGAACAGTATATTGTTTCCCGGGTGCACGAGTACGGGACATTGCAGATCAGATGGACAGATTGTTGGATGGGGCTGGGGATGACCCAGCTGTCATGGTACATATTGGTACCAACGACAATATTAAAAGAAAATGGAACACCCTACTAAATGATTTCAGGGATTTAGGAGCTATATTGAAGAAAAGGACCTCCAAGGCAGTATTTTCAGAAATACTGCCTCTACCTCGAGCCACACCAAGGAGGCAGCAGGAGCTTAGGGAGCTTAGCAAGTGGCTGAAGAACTGGTGCAGGAAGGAGAGGTTTGGCTTCATGGAGACCTGGGCTGACTTTTCAATTGGTTTCTTGCTATACAGCAGGGATGGATTGCACTTAAATGAGCAGGGTGCAGCTCTGTTGGGAAAGAAAATAACCAAAATGTTGGAAAAAATATCAACTCAACCACGTGTCATTCACATTGAGACTCCTCCAGCATGCAATGCTTCTGTTGAGACATGGGCAGAATGTAACTTTCCCACTAAGGCGCCGGCAGATTGTGGCATTACCACTGAGACTCCAGCAGAATGTGTCGTTACCACTGAGACTCCAGTAGAATGTGATGTTCACAATGAAACTCCTCCAGAATGTGACATTCACAATGAGACTCCTACAGAATGTAATGTGTACATTAAGACCCCTCCAGAATGTGATGTTCACATGGAGCCTCTACCAGCATGTGACATTCACATGGAGAGTCCACCAGCATGTGACATTCACATGGAGACTCTACCAGCATGTGACATTCACATGGAGAGTCCACCAGCATGTGACATTCACATGGAGAGTCCACCAGCATGTGACATTCACATGGAGACTCCACCAGCATGTGACATTCACACAGAGACTCCACCAGCATGTGATGTTCACATTGATACTCCAAAATGCCAGGGGAACATCTCCAGTGAAGATGGGGGCAAGGTTACAAGAAAGGATAGGCCAATACTAGTAGTAGGGGATGCAGTTATTGGAAGGATTCAGAGGGCGATCTGTCACAAAAAACATTATCGCCGAACAGTATGTTGTTTACCAGGTGCTCAGGTTCGGGACATTGCAAGCTGCATGGACAGATTGTTGGATGGGGCTGGAGAGGACCCAGCAGTCATGGTATATATCGGTACCAATGACAAAGTTCGAGAAAGATGGAGTGCCTTACAAAATGATTTCAGGGACTTAGGGGCTATATTGAAAAAAAGGTCCCACAAAGCAATATTTTCAGAAATACTGCCAGTACCTCAAGCCACACCAGAGAGGCAGAAGGAGCTTAGGGAGCTTAACAAGTGGCTGAGAAACTGGTGCAGGGAGGAGGGGTTTGGCTTCATGGCAAACTGGGCTGACTTTTCAGTCGATTACCATCTTTATAGCAGTGACGGATTGGACTTAAATGGGAGGGGTGCCGCTTTTTTGGGAGTGAAGATGGCCAAAATGTTGGAAGAAATTTTAAATTAGGTGATGAGGAGGAGGGATCAGATGATAATTTGCAAGTGAACATGAGGGAGAGGATCTTCAAGTCAAGCCATCATCACCGGACTCTACTACGTCATGACTCTCTTGAAAGATTCTTATCAGCACATGTCTTCAAGAGAGCAATACCACCAGCTTTCTTCATCAACAGAAGTGCCACAGTATCATTTCTGCATAGTGTAAGTTTTGTGTGTGGGGATTGAGTGTTATAAGACTCAGTGGAAAGCCAGATGAACCCTCCCAGGGACCAGGTATAGCTGTACCAACACAGGTCTCTACACTGGTGGTGGCTGCTGTTCCAGTAACCCGGGGTCTTCCCATCAACCCTCTATTTCCCTTTCTGCAGCTTCAGAATCACCGACAGTCAATGTAGTTGAACTAACAAGACAATATGGCTGTTCCTAGAAGACTTAACAAAAAGTCTGAGGAACCCTCCTAGGTACTAGGTATGGCTTTACCAACACAGGTCCCTACACTGGTGGTGGCTGCCACTCCAGTAACCAGAGGGTCTTCCAATCAGCCCTCTATTTCCCTTTCTGCAGCTTCTGAAGCACAAACTGTGAACAAATCTGCAAAAATTAGACGAATGGATGTTCGTACAAGAAGAGTCAGTGGAGAGCCAGAGGAACCCTCCCAGGGACCAGGTAGGGCTGTATCCCCTCATCAGCCATCCATTTTCTCTTTTGGAGCTTTTGGATCCCCAACTGCAAATGTATCTGGGCAAACAAGACAATTGGTTTCTAGAAGAAGTCTCAACGGAAAGCATGACGTGCCCTCGAAGGAACCAGGTATGGACGTACCAATACAGGTCCCCACAGTGGTGGTGGATGCCACTCCAGCAACAGGAGGGTCATCCCTATCCCATCAGCCCTCCCAGGAACCCGGTATGTCAGTACCAGCACAGGACCCTATTCTGGTAGTGGCAACCACTGCAGTAACCAGAGGGTCTTCTAATCAGTCCCCCCAGCGGCCCAATATGACTGTAACAACTTAAATTCCTACACTAGTGGCAGCTGCCACTCCAGCCACTGAAGAGTCTTACCGTCAGCCCTCCAAGGAATCAGGTATGTCTGTACCAACACAGGACCCTACACTGGTGGTGATGGCCACTGCAGTAACCAGAGAGAATTCTAATCAGTCCTTCCAGGGGCCCGATATGACTTTAACAACACAGGTTCCTACACTAGTGGCGGCTGCCACTGCAGTAACCCAGAGGATCTTCTAATCAGTCCTCCCAGGGGCTTGATATGGCTTTAACACAGGTTGCCACTCCAGTAACCCATCTCTTCCCACCAGGCCTCTATAAATCTATTGGCAATTAATTTTCAGACAGGACCATAAGCTGTTCTTAGGAGTAGAAACTTAGTAATGCCTTTAATAGCCCCAAGGTAAACAGATGGTCTTCCCATCAGCCCTCCCGAGGACCAAGTACAGCTGTACAAACAGATGTCCCCACATTGGTGGCAGTTGCCCATCAGCCCTCCTAAGGACCAGGTACAGCTGTAACAACACAGGTCCCCACACTGGTAGCAGCTGTCACTCCAGTAAACAGAGGATCTTACCATTAGCCCTCCCAGGGACCAGGTACAGCTCAAAGAAACATTCATGACCTATTGGCATCTGCCATCTATCTGGAGGAAATGGTAATCAGCCTTCCCAGGGACCAGGTACAGCTGTGCCAAGACAGATCTCTGCACCAACGCTTCATCTACTGAGCTCACCTAAAAGTTTTTCCAATTTTTTTCAGCCACATTTATTACACCTTCTTTATATCTGTTACGTGTTCCCATTAACATAGCATAGCTTTAAGAAAATTGTAAAAAATTATGCTCACCATTAAAGGCAGAAAAAATGGAAAAAAATTAAAAAACAAAAACAAAACATGGCCACCCAAAATCCAGACCCCCTCCTGAGCATGCATCCTGACAAGCCAAGAAAGGGGGGGAGGGGGGTGAGCATGCACCACCCTCCTCTCCTTGCCCATACCAGGCCACATGCTCTCGACATGGGGAGGTGCCTTGTCAGGGGGGAGGGGGGTTCCCCTTTGCAAGGTTCACTCCCCATGTTGTGGGCATGTGATCAAGTATTGCTCAGGGGTGGAGGGGGGTGCACGCTCATCCCCCCTTTTCTGGCCTGCCAGGCTGCTTGCTCGGCTGGGGTTCTGGTATCACATTTGTGGCGCCTTTTATTTGTCATTTTTCACACGTGATTCCCTCTTTAAAGGTGAGCAGCAAACATTAGAATTGTTATTAAGTTTTACTCTGTGAATGAGAACATGTAATAAATATAGTAGGTGTCATCCGAATATGGCTGCAAAAGTGGAAATACCTTTTAGGTGAGCATCAAAGAAGTACCGCTGGTGCCCCATTTAATTGGGCACCATTCTGATGCCCTTAAAAACAGCAGAGGCAGGCCAGCAGACCTGGGCACAGTAGGTGGAGCTGGTAGCAGCTCCACAGACAATCATAGACAATGATAATAGACTATCAGGGCATCCTTGTTGCCTAATCCACCATACTGGAAATAGACTCTCTACCATTCAAGAGAGTTGTTCTGTCACTGCCTGCCAGGACCTGAGATTGAACCTGGGACCTCTTCTGTGTCTGGCCTATCTGGGATGCTGGACAGCTCCTTACCTGATCTGTTGGATATTCTGCCTGATCCTTTGGATAACTCTGCCTTATGTCTTGATTGCTGTCGAACCTTGAACTCCTTGCTCCTCCCATGAACTTCCTATACAAGCCTTGACTCTGCACTTCCTCTTTGCCAGGTTATTGTGCTTTCTCAGCCAGTGCCTCTCTCTTGTCTTCCCTGCTGCTGTCCGTATTTGCTATCATTCGTCATCGACCCTTGGCTTATTCCTCAACTACTCTACTGCCTGATCCCAACCTGCAACTATTCATTACTGACCTTTTGGCTTGTTTATTGACCACGCTCCTGTTTGATCCTTATCTGCTCATCCGCTATTGGACCCTGGCTTACTAACACCCTGGTGGGGCAATCCTGAGGACCGCGACCTGGTACTAACATGCAGCTAAATCCATCTCCACCATCAGGAGCTCTGGTGAACACCGGTTAGTACTTAGACTCCGCACCTCAGGTGAGCCTGTGTCATCTGCCAGGGTGACTACCTGTGTACCTACCCTGCTGGTCAGTAGTAGTCCTGCAACTACTATAGAAACTGGTCTTTGAGCCTGACGCCTGATCGTGACACTGTCTTTCAACATTTCAGGTCAAACCCATGGCTATCTCATGTCCTCTTACATAAGACAGAGCCTTTCCATGGAGTAGAGACACTATACAGACCAGAGGACATGTACTTGTCCCATTCCACACGAAGGACATCGCCAATATTGGCATTGTGAGCACTGAAGCCTACAACAGCTGAATGTAGCTCCAGGTCCCTATAGGACAGAATATTGAAGAGGAAGAATTTCATGAACATGGGGGAGGCATGGACAGTTCATCTGCATGGTTGGTGGAATAAGAACAGTTCATACAAACTCCCCCTACAGGACAGAATATGAAATATTCATAACTTTACAATATGGACCTGTATCTCCAGGTCCTTTAGGAAATTTAAAACCGAAGGAGGAAGAAGAGGAAAAGCAGAACTTCCCTTTATAGTTGAAGTTCTGCTTTAAGCTCGGGCACCACAGAGGCTTAGTAGTTAGTACTTCTGCCTTTCAGCACTGGGGTGTTTGGTTCATATCCTGACCAGGACACTGTCTGCATGGAGTCTGCATGTTCTCCCTGTGCTTGTGTGGCTATAGCCCAAAGACATGCTGGTAGGTTAAATGGCTCCATTCATTGCGCCCAAGATGGCTGCTTCACCTCCTAAGCGCTTTGAGTGTACATCACTGATTTACCCCGCCTGGCGGGGGCAGGCCTTAGAGAACAGAGGCCGCATATGGGCAGTACATAGGCTTAGTTGTTAGCCTTGCAGCACTGGGGTCTATGGTTCAATTCCCAACCAAGACACTATCTGCATGGAGTTTGCATGTTCTCCCTGTGCTTGCGTGGGTTTCCTCCAGGTACTCCGGTTACCTCCCAATCTCCAAAGACATGCTACCTCGCGTTGGTGGTGCAGTGGTGAGCATAGCTGCTTTCCAAGCAGTTGACCCAGGTTCGATTCCTGGCCAACGCAATCTCACAAGTTGGCTGCCTCACCTGGTAAGTGTCACCCTACCGCCCTTCCCATCATATCTGTATATACAATGTTCTCTCTACAGTACTGTGCAAAAGTTTTATCCAGGTGTGAACAAATGCTGTAACCATAGGGGACATGTAATGCCTTCCTGGCTATATCCTGGTTGGAGATCACTATGAACCTACGTTCCAACATGCCTATCCTGATCCTGAAGGGGAAATCGCTTTTAAAGACACCACCACCCTGGTACTACTAACACCAGAAAAAGCTTCTTATACCCCACTAATATAAATGACATACACTATATAATCCAACAGGTGTTAGTGAAAAAGTGCTAGTGCATTGATTGTTATTTTCTAAGTGGCCAAAGAAAATGTGCTCAAGTTTCAGATTTATAAATAAATCACCATCAATGTAGAAATCATAGAAAACCAAAGAACATGTGCATAAAAAGTGCTAGTGCATTTGTATAATAGATGATAACAAAATTGCATGTATAATCGTCCTGTCTGATTCCAACAATGGCTAAAAAACATATAAACAACAAATAGTCTCATATGTGGTCATTCCACAAATTTCCTTCAGTGATTAAATGATACATGAACAAGAGTCTCTGGTAATCTACCCGTATGATAAAACTGCCAACATTCATAAAGTGCACAGTGCAAAGTGAATAACGTTAAGTTAATATACCAGCAGTCTTTTCTTGCAGTTCCTATAGCAGATATATGGAGTTTTCCTTATGGTAAGCGACATATAATGACTCTTCAAGTGCTTGGGGGACTGCAGGTCACACGTGCTCTCCAGTGGATACCCCACTTACCGACCAGCGTCACCCCTACAGGCGCACAATGCTTAGACGCCTGTTTTGGTAGTGTTGGGGTCCCTTGTGTCCTCAGATGACCATAGCTCCAGAATCCTGAAGACGCTGTTTGGTAAGTGGGGTATCCACAGGGGAGCATGTGTGACCTGCACTCGCCCAATCACTTCAAGAGTCATCATATGTCGCTTACCATAAGGAAAACGCCATATATCTGCTATAGTGTCACGTACCTGGTGGTCGAGTCTGACTTGTGCAGGGGACCACCTCTCTTGCGGCCCTGGTTCAAGGACCTCTGGTAGTGGAGACAGGGAATCCTGGAGCACAGGGTGGCACGAGGGCTGCATATAGTCTCTGGTGGCAGCTGAGAATCCGCTGGAGCTCGTGCAACAGAAGGGTAGTGATGCAGGCCAGGTCGTTAACAGGCTGGCGGTGAAGTACAGAAGGATCAGGCAGGCGGGTAGTCGAGTTCAGGCAGGGTCGGCAACGTGCGGGCAACAAAGGTACAAGGAGCAGGCAAAGAGTAGTCGTAGGCAGGCCGGGGGTCAGGGCAGGCAGACCGCAAAGTCCAAGGGGAGCCGGGGTCACAGATACAGGAAGCCTCTTCAGAGTAGCACACGGGTCACAGGATACTGGAACGCTGTAGAACGGACAGCATCTGCTGCAGGTTCTCCCATGCTTCAAACAGGGCTGTCTGGCGCCACTTCCGGCACGTGCCTGTGCACGCGAAAACGACAGGCATGCGCACCACCGTGGAAGACCGCAAAAGGCACCCATGTCCCCTAACTTATAGAAACTGCAAGAAAAGACTGCTGCTATATTAACTTAACTTACTGTTATTCACCTTGCACTGTGTACTTTATGAATTTTGGCAGTTTTATCATACGGGGAGATTACCAGAGACTCTGGTTCACGTATCATTTAATCACTGAAGGAAATTTGTGGGATAACCACATATGAGACTATTTGTTGTTTATATGCTTTTTAGCCATTGTTGGAATCAGTCGGGAGGATTATACATGCAGTTTTATCATCTATTATACAAATACACTAGCACTTTTTATGCACATGTTCTTTGTTTTTCCATGATTTCTACATTGATGGTGATTTATTTATATATCTGAAACTTGAGCACATTTTCTTTTAGAAAATAACAATCAATGCACTAGCACTTTATCACTAACACCTGTTGGATTATATAGTGTATGCCATTTATATTAGTGTGATTGACACACACACAATACTGTAGCACCTAGAGGAATAATAGTCTGTATTAAGCATATTTGCATAATATAAGTAGCGCCAGACCCAGCATCAACAATTACCATATATATCTACTCTCCCTCTAGGGGGAGGAGTATACTGGGTGGCAGCAAACTTATAACTTCCCTTACAATCCTAAGCGCAGCACAGTACTCACCCCCCCCCCCCCCGTTACTTCTTATGCCCCGTACACGCGACCCGAAAATCGGACGACAGATCGTCCGCTTTTTTTTGCATGCTAATCTCAGATCGAATCGGATGAGTGTACTAAAGTCACGAATATTCTCGTACGACAGAATAAAATATCGGAAGTGTTGTCATGTGTTGTGTATTTGTATTGTATTGTCGGACGATAACTGTACTGATTAAACGAAAATCGTACGATCGGGCACCATGCGATCAAAATTTTCATGCTTGTCCGATCGAATATTATCTGATGAACTGTCATGATCGGCTCTCGTAAGCTGTGTACTAACGATCCGATTATTGTACGATTGCATCGTATGCAGTATTTTTCGTCCGATTTTCGGATCGTGTGTACGGGGCATTAGACCCCAGACTGCAAAGCTGTGGGTCATCTGTTTCTGGTGAGTAGGAGGATAAGAGGGGAGCACGTTTGGATTGTTTACAGCACACCAGCACTTTTATTCATTTGATTGAAGCACTGAGCACTTTTGTGATTTGGAATCTCAAAGAACTGTCTTTTGTTGCTGGTTTGCACATGAGTTGGAGCTATTAATGGACTGATTCTGAGCACAAATTAACAGTTTATTTAACCACTTGCCGACCGCCGATCGGCATCTGACGGCGGCAAAAGTGGCTCTGTAAGGCGAAACGCCGTCATACGACGGCGGCCGCCAGATCGCGCACAGTGAGCGCGCGCGCCGCCGGAGGCTCACCGATTGCCGCCGGCCACCCGCGATGCCCCCCCCAGAGTGAAGGAGTGGAGGTCCGTGTAAGTAAACACGGACCTCCGCTCTGTGTGAGGGGGAAGGGCTGTGATCACAGCCGTCCTTCCGACACTAGTGTCGGGAAGGGGGAGTGTGTCTCGCCTCCAGGCACAAATGAATGTGCCTGGAGGTGAGGAAGTGAGACCCCCCCCGTAGCGCCCACCGGCCGCCGTTAGCCACTCGGAGGCCGCCGCGCGCGCGAGTGACACGCGCTAGACCGCCGGCGGCAGCATACTGCCGCAAAGCGGAATGTCTCGGTGAAAACGGCGGCAGTCTACGGCTAGCCGCCAGCCGTTCACCAATTTATTTGACAATTAAACACGAGTCTTAGTCAGGTAATTATCGAGGTTGAGTACACGTT
>BLSH010082915.1:287198-301493 GCA_018402905.1 Glandirana rugosa
AGAGAGAGGGGGGGAGAGAGAGGGGAGAGAGAGAGAGGAGAGAGGGAGAGAGAGGGGGGGGAGAGAGAGGGGGAGAGAGAGGGGGAGAGAGGGGGAGAGAAAAATACGGGGTGTTCAGTCACTTGGAATGCTGAACATTAGATGAGTGTGGCTTTTGGCTTGGCTGCTTTCAGTTTTTCACAGATCAGCAGGGAGGGGTGGCAGAGGGGATGTGTGGAGTTGCTAAGGGCAGACTGCAGACATGCTGGAGGTGATGTGGACGGAGTCACCTTCACATACAGATAGCAGAGGACAGAGTGAGGGGGAGGAGGGGAGCAAGCGGATGGATTTTCGGGTGACCGGCATGTAATTTCAGCACGGGATGTTTTATGAGGTGCTCCCCCCGCCCCCTCCCTCCCAGTGTCTGTGGTGTCCAGGAAGAGCCCTGGATGTCTGTGCCTAGTAGCACGATCTCACTCTGTGTCACGGAGCTGCATTAAATCACTGGGCAGCGCTGTAACAATGTCCTTCCTGGACAGCCTCCTCTGACACACGGCACAATGATTCCTGACATTGGATCGTTGTGCCGTCCAATACAAGAGGCTGCCTAGGAGGCGGGACATTGTTACAGCGCTGCCCAGTGATTTAATGCAACTCCGTGACAGAGTGAGATCGTGAGGAGGGAGTTGAGGACTCTGCTAGGATGAAGCGGGATGGGGCGACCCTGCGTGACCCCGCCCCTTTTTCGGTTTCATTATCGGCATTTTTTTTCTTTCGGCAAAGTGCCGAAAATGCCATTTTCGGCCGAAATGTTTCGGCCGCCGAAATTTCGGTGCATCCCTACCTGAAATAACCCAGAGGATGCCGCCGGCTCCGCCCCAGCATCATGCAACAGCCGGCCATGATGTGGGCACGCACCGCATCCGCCAATGCGGAAATGCGCAGGTGCGGGCCTCCACGGCTGGCTGGGTGGAAAACCACATAACACCCGCGGGGATCCCAGGCATGTAGGATACCCAGCGATAAATGCAGTGCATGGCACCGATGCGTGGTGGCCCCGTCCACCGGACATGCAGGGGGGAGGGGACAGCAATGCATTGCAGCTCCCGGGAACAGACCAACATACCGCAGCCAAGAAGCAGAGACAACGCACGGAGCCAGATCCGGATGGCAACCAATACCTGAAAAGTGTCAAAAATGTATAGAAATCAACTTCATAAAAAGATTTATACTGCCAATACAAAAAGTACTGTAGGATATATATTAGTATGAAAAATCTGAGGGCAGCATTAAACCGAGGAGGGGCTATAGGTGTCTTCCACCTGGTGCATACGAAAAAATAGGGGGAGTGGTCTAATGATTGCCCTCTACTTATATCAGACCTCCATCCGTAATAACATTGAACAAAACAGAGAAGAACGCCCCCTGGGACTTTAAATGAGGTCTGTATAAGTTTAACACACATAAAAATGGTGAATTAAATGATTTTATTTGCAGATCATAAAAACATGATGACACAATGGAATGTAAGCTTGTAGAGTGCCCGTAGGCAACGATGTAGTACAGGATAATGCAATCAAAAACATATATAAATATGGTACATGATGGAAAGGTAATGGTAGGTATCTGTCCTATACCTTACCTGTCAATACTGTTATCATCTCTGCCCACATTTAATTGGTACTTTTTTTGTAGATGACACGCATCTACTCCTGAGGAAGCGAGCCGTGCTCGCGAAACGCGTCGAGAATATAGATGCCTATTACTACCATTACCTTTCCATCATGTACCATATTTATATATGTTTTTGATTGCATTATCCTGTACTACATCGTTGCCTACGGGCACTCTACAAGCTTACATTACATTGTGTCATCATGTTTTTATGATCTGCAAATAAAATCATTTAATTCACCATTTTTATGTGTGTTAAACTTATACAGACCTCATTTAAAGTCCCAGGGGGCATTCTTTTCTGTTTTGTTCAATGCTTTATAAGCTAAACGTACAAAAACATAAGTGTGCTACATGCACATCAAGGTGACAGAAGTGTACGCTGCCCGGCAAGGCACAAAAACCACCCTATTTCCCTCAGGCGGATGTGGGGGCCAAGGATAAATATGCTAACAGAGAAATAGACATATATATATGATGTATTGTATTGCATAAAGGTATAAGGCCTCATACACACGGGCGTATGCAAAAAAATAATCAAAACGTCAGGCACGACGTCAGGGAAAAATCAGCATTTTTTAAACATTCCTTTGCGATTTTTTAACCAAAAAAAACCAGTTAACATTGGCACGGCATTAGTGAGCGTTTTGCGGTGTCGAAAACGTCAAAACGTTACAGCCTTGGAACGCACAGGCCGTGGGTTCTACTTTCAGCTCACTAACGCCGACGCCCTCTACAGCTCAAAAATGTTGGCGTTCTTATGGGGCCATTGACTAACATGGAGAGCTGAAAAAACAGCCAAAAAAAGTGGCGTCAAAAAATGCCTGTGTGTATGAGGCCTAAACTGTGATAATCAAAGGTACAGGGATTAAAACATCAAAACAAGTAAATTGCGATGTAGAGTAGAATAGCAACATAAATGCCATGTGTGCAATTGTGCAACACCCGTGTGTGGCAAAAGCCAAGTGCAAATACACAAATATGATGGTACGATGATAAAAAGCTCATAAAAAGTTCATAAGTCTGAAACAATCCTCTTCAAAAGTGTTCAGATGGAAATAGTGATTATCCAATCACCAAAAAGGTCTTCAAATCGTGACATCACCACCTTAGTAAAGATGCAGGCTTACCAAATTTATTGGGCCCTCTAATCAAAGAGAGGTGAGATGAGCGTGCGGCCAAACACTCTGGCCAGGGTATTCACAAGACTCTCCCACAAGATCCACTTAGAGATGAGAATATGAGCTGTGCGTCTTATCACGATGGTAGCCAAGTGAGACCACAATCAACATAAAAGGAGAACCTTCCTAATTATTTATTTAAAGAAATAGATTGCAGTTCCATTTAAAAAGTGACATAAACTCCATGATAAAATTGCTGGCCAGCTAAAAGCACAAAAGCGCCCCGCACTTCCTGGAACGCCATGACGTCAGCATGTCGCTCCACCCTACGTGATTCATCACACGTGAGATTGTCCGGGGCACCTCTCTTCTCGAAATTAGAGTACAAATGGATCACTTACTGTACATGTCTCCACTACGGAGCAGAGGTTACCTCAATGGTGAATTGGTTGAGGCAATCATCGCCTATGAGCCAGAGAGTCTCTCTTTGTAGTATGCAGTATGCCCGCCGCAGCGTGACAGCGGCAAGGTGGCTCGTTATCACGAAACGCCATCACCTGACGGCGGCCGTGATAACTAGTATTGTGAGCGCGCGCCGCCGGAGGTGCGCTCGCGCACTCACTGTGTTTGGGGGTTGTGTTGGGGGCCAAGTAGCGGGTAGGGCGGACTCGATCGCCGCCGGCTACCCGCGATGGCGCAGTGAAAGAACGGAGGTCAAGTAAACACGGATCTCCGTTCTCATAGAGGGGGAAGGGCTGTGATCACAGGCTTCCTCTATATAGAAGCCGTGATCATCCCCTTTCCCCAGCCAGCCAAGCCCCCATACAGTTAGAACACACCCAGGGAACACAGTTAACCCTTAGAGCGCCCCCTGCAGGTTAACCCCTTCGCTGCCAATGGCATTTACACAGTAATCAGTGCATTTTTATAGCACTGATCGCTGTATAAATGCCAATGGACCCAAAAAAGTGTCAAAATGGCCCGACATGTCCGCCCCAATATCACAGTACTGCTAAAAATCGCAGATCGCCGCCATTACTAGTAAAAAATGTATAAAAACCCCAGAAATTAATTCTCATCATCCATAAACGCAGCAACTTTTGCGCAAACCAATCAAACGCCGATTGCGATTTTTTTTAACCAAAAATATGAGGAAGAATATAAATCGGCTGAAACCGATGAAAAAAAAACTTTATTTTTTTTTTGGATTTGTATTTTAGCAAAAAGTAAGAAATTTTGTTTTTTTTTTGCAAAATTGTCACTCTTCTTTTGTTTATAGCGGCGATCAGAAATGACGCAGAGGGGATCAAATACCACCAAAAGAAAGCTCTATTTGTGGGGAAAAAAGGACGATGCGCAATTGTCAGTTAAAGCGACGCAGTGCCGAATCGCAAAATTGCTCTGGTCCTAAAGTGTGAAATCCTTCCGGGGCTGAAGTGGTTAAAATGAATTGGCAATGTATTTATTCTTTTTTTGTTCACTTACCTGATTTATGCCTATATCTAATTTTAATTCCTCCTTTAGGGGACACGGGGCCGTATGTCATTTCCAGTTGTGCATTGGCTCCTGGGAGATCTTGGTCAGCCTGGCATAGCACAGCTCCCGTTTTGCATTGGCGTCTATGGAAAATCTTGGTCAGCTTGGCGTAGCACTTCTCCCATTTTGCACTGGTGTCTATGGAAATGCCAATGCCATGCCAAGCTGACCAAGATTGAACCGCACTGCACATACGCGAGATCAGCAGGTGCATGCTGGGTAGCCAGCATGCACGGAATGCAGGAAGAAGGACACTGCGGCTTCAGATATCCACACTTAGAATTCTGTGTCCAGTTCTGGAGACCACACTTACAAAAAGATATTGATAAGATAGAACGAGTTCAGAGACGGGTAACAAAGATGGTGAAAGGTCTGGGGGATAAAACACATCAAGAGCGACTTCAGGAACATAATATGTACAGTCTGGAGGAAAGAAGGGAGAGGGGAGACATTGATTGAAACCTTTAAATACATCAAGGGGGTGAATAAGGTTCAGGAGGGCATTCTTTTCAATATGATACCAAAATCAAGAACACGGGGACCTCAAACTAACTGGAGGGAAGTTCAAAACTAATCTTAGAAAGTATTATTTTACTGAAAGGGTGGTTGATGATTGGAATAAACTACCAACAGAGGTTGTGAGACAGTCAACAGTAAATGGCTTCAAACATGCTTGGGATAAACATAAATCCATAGTCAGACATCGAGGTTAATGTGAAAAAAAAAATAAAAATAAAAAAATAAATAAAAAATAAAAAGGGTCAGACTGGATGGACTACTCAGTCTTTTTCTGCCATCACTTTTCTATGTTTCTAAATAGAGAACTGGGCATAGTTTACAGCATACCTTTGTTACATTGCATGAGGCCTGGGTATTCTAAGGGTATTTTTATCTTAAAAGCCATATTTCACTCTGCTTTAATGAAATTTTGGTGCCTATAAAGTCATGTCTTCAGTATATTGCCATTATCTGGGATGTGGCACCCACATACTAATTTTGCACCAACAGTTGCCACCTTGTGATGGTGCGTTATCACTAAGTTTTCCTATAACGTACAAAGTGAAGCTGTGATAGGGGAGATATTTTTCTGGTACACAGCTATCAACTGCAAAAGAACAAACAATAGAGGGCACACCAGACTTGTGCATTATCCCAGGGGTACTTTATTATAAAATATGGTAAAAAACCTATTCACAAACAATGAATATGTCAAGCCTCCATCTTGTGGCACAGTGGATATTAGGACCCAGAGTAGCCCAACGCCAAGAAGACGCCATCTGCGATCCAGAACTAGCTTTTATCTTTGAGGGTAAACCCTTTTCATCAGAGCCAAACATATAGGACAGGGATATGCAATTAGCGGACCTCCAGCTGTTGCAGAACTACAAGTCCCATGAGGCATAGCAAGACTCTGACAGCCACAAGAATGACACCAAGAGGCAGAGGCATGATGGGACTTGTAGTTTTGCAAACAGCTGGAGGTCCGCTAATTGCATATCCCTGATATAGGAGCTAACCCTTGCACTTAAATACCCTACTAACCATGTCATAAAATGATTATAGATAGGATATTGGGGTAGAATGCTGTTGGTTACTCAATGTTGGTTATTACTATCTGACTCTGGAGTGTGCAATACTAACCACTTCAGCCTCGGGAGGATTTGCCCCCTTCCTGACCAGAGCACTTTTTGCTATACGGCACTGCGTCGCTTTAACTGACAATTGCGCGGTCGTGCGACGTTTTACCTAAACAAAATTGACTTACTTTTTTTCCCCAAAAACAGAGCTTTCTTTTGGTGATGTTTGATCAGCTCTGCAGTTTTTATTTTTTGCGCTATAAACAAAAAAAGAGCGACATTTTTGAAAAAAAAAAACAATATTTCTTACTTTTTGCTATAATACATGTCCAAAACAAAAATATATAAAAAAATAAATTTATTCATCAGTTTAGGCCGATATATATTCTTCTACACACTTTTGTTTTAAAAAATTGCAATAAGCGTATATTGATTGGTTTGCACAAAAGTTATAGCGTCTACAAACTATGAGAATTGATTTATGGGGTTTTTATTTATTTATTTTTACTAGTAATGGTGGCGATCTGCGATTTTAAGCGGTACTGCGATATTGCGGCGGACATGTCGGACCATTTTGACACTTTTTTGGGACCATTTTTTTTCATCGGTTTTGGCCGATTTATATTCTTCCTCATATTTTTGGTAAAAAAAAAATTGCAACCGGTATTTATTGGTTTGCACAAAAGTTGCCACATTTACGGATGATGAGAATTCATTTCGGGGGTTTTTATTGTTTTTTTATCTTTTACTAGTAATGGTGGCGTTCTGCGATTTTTAGCGGTACTGTGATATTGCAGCAGACATGTCGGACCATTTTGACACTTTATTGGGACCACTGACATTTATACAGCGATCAGTGCTATGAAAATGCACTGATTACTGTGTACATGCCATTGGCAGTGAAAGGGTTAACCTGCAGGGGGCGCTCTAAGGGTTAACTGTGTTCCCTCAGTGTGTTCTAACTGTATGGGGGCTGGGCTGGCAGGGGGAGGGGAGTGATCACGGCTCCCATATACAGGAAACCTGTGATCACAGCCCTTCCCCCTCTGTCAGAACGGAGATCCGTGTTTACTTACACCAACCTCCGTTCTTTCACTGCGGGGGGGGGGGGGACCATCACGGGTAGCCTGCGGCGATCAAGTCCGCCCTACCCGCTCCCTGGCCCCCCCGGAACACAGTGAGCGCGCGAGGGGTTTGCGATATCGTGCCGTCTTATCACCGTCAGACTGTGGTCGGCAAGTGGTTAATTTCTTTAAAAATTACATAACAAAAATAGAAGTTACAGTCTTCATGCAGTATACCCTATGCACATAACAGTTATTGGAAATGTGAGTATAATCTCGCTAGCAATTTGTTGGGGTCCCTTTGGCAAAACAAATTGCTAGCGAGATTATACTAACATTTCCAATAATGGCTATGTGCATAGGGTATACTGCATGAAGACTGTAACTTCTATTTTTATCATGTCATTTTTAAAGAAATGTATTAATAAAACTTACGTATTTTACTTCCTGTCACTCTAATTTTGGGTGCCTTTACCCTCAAAATCCCAGGGGTAATCCTGTTCTAGTGTATAAATTGGTTTAGGGATGTGGTAATAGACTTTGTTTCCCCTAGCCCAATCAACCCCAAATGGGTTGTTGTCACACTCTCAGTGGTTCATTTTTCACCGATCAGGGTAAAGAGCCAATGAAATGTACACAAACCACGAGTAACTGCCCGTTACCGTGTTCTCCTCCTCACACACCGTTTCAGTGTGAGGAGGAAATCACGGAAACAGTGAGTTACAGTCTACTGTTATTATTACTGTGCCCAGATTGCCCTCCTGAATAATGAGGACCTGTCATCATCACCCCATCTGGAGTACCTGTCATCCAATCAGAGTACCTGTCATCCCATCAGTACATGTCCCATGAGCCCATCAGGAGTACCTGTCTGTGCAGCCAATTACTAACTACATGCAGCTCATTAGTCCCTGACCTGCAGCCCATTAGTCCCTGATGTGCAGCCCATCAGTCCTTGACGTGTAGCCCATTAGTCCCTGACTTGCAGCCCATTAGTCCTTCACATGCAGCCCATCACTACCTTTCGTGCAGCCCATCACTACCTCTCGTGCAGCCCATCACTACCTCTCGTGCAGCCCATCACTACCTCTCGTGCAGCCCATCACTACCTGTAGTGCAGCCCATCACTACCTCTCGTGCAGCCCATCACTACCTCTCGTGCAGCCCATCATTACCTGTAGTGCAGCCCATCACTACCTCTCGTGCAGCCCATCACTACCTGTAGTGCAGCCCATCAGAGCTCTGAGGAAATTGGCGATTAGCCAATGAAACGCGTCAGTGGGCGTCATCACGCACATGACGTGGGAGGGGCCATCCAGGAAGGGCGGAAGTGATGTACTGAAATCTGGTGGAGTCTATGCTGTTGAGCTCAGCTACTGCCAGTCACTGCCTGCGGCCATCGTCACTGTGGGAATTTCCAGGAAGCAATGTTTGGCCGGCGAGGCCGTCTCCACAAGCCAGGCCAGCGCTGTGTTTGAAGTGACAGAAGTGGTGCTTATGGGGAATGAACGCCGGGAGTGAGCCGTGAGAAGGTCCTCTGTCCTTTTTCTCTCTCCCCACTGCTCATGGACCTATGGGGTACCTACGCCAGGCAGATATGGTGAGAGTATTTGTGCCTTACCTTCTATGATTGTGCACCTCCAGCATACCACACTGTCTTGTGGGGGTTACAACAGGCTACTGTTTCCCCGTCTTCAATGGGAGCGTTGTGCCATCCGCTGATACGGGACTGACACTATTTGCTTTATTTGAATGCTCCAGTCTCACCACCTTCCACTTCAGTGTAACGTTCCATCTTTTCCACTTCCTACCTCCTCCAGCTCCTCTACATCCAGCCACCCGGATAGCACTGACCATTTCCATGGGACTGTTATGTGGTCACTTGAGAATTTGTGTGTCTGGTGTATGCTTGGAGATGTATGAGCAGCTGCGATTCCCCTCCCTGTCCTAGACAACGTTGTCTTTTTTAATTGTTTTTATATTTTGGTGATGGTCCACCTCCTGATCCTATGTGTTTTTGTATTGCTTGTCAATTATCAATAAATATTTTTTTCATTTTCATTAATTGTGTCCTAATGACCTTTTCTTTTTTGCAGCTGGGAATCAAGCAGTATATCCCAACGATGGCCAGGTACACATTGAAGCTCAACAAGCTCTGTGAAAGCTCCATATATGTGCATACCTTTCGTGTTTATGAAGGCAAAGACTCCCAGCTCCAGACCCCTGAGTGTCCACCGTACATGAGAATAAGCGGGAAAATTGTCTGGGAGTTGGAATTCCCACTCTTCTAAAAGGGGTATCACATCTACATGGTTAATTATTATACTAGTTTGCCCCTGTTCCGCCACCTAAGTGTTGGCCGTGAAGTGGAGGGATAGCAAAGATGTGTGCATCATGTCCACCATCCATGATGACACCTCTGTGGAAGTTCCCACGAGTATAATATATTCATGGGGGGGGGAGATTTAAATGACCAAATGTTGCAGCCCTATCCATCAACCTGAAAGTCCCTCTTCTGGTACAATTTACTTTTTTCATTTGGCCATTTACAACGCATTCATCACCTATCAAAAATTGACTGAAGTACCCAACATCTTCCTAAAATGTATTGAAAACGTTGTCACTGCCCTGATATTTCAACAAGGATCCCCCCAGAAAGCATTCACTCCGATTGTGGCAGCAAGAGCATCATTTTCCTGACAATATTGCACCATCTGCAAACGGAAGAGGACGCCAAAAAATTTTTGGGTGTGCACCAAAAGAGGAGTTAGGAAAGACACCAGTTTCCATTGCCCCCAATGTTCCTCCCAACCTGGCCTTTGCATCGGAGAATGCTATCACACTCTTGTAAATTATTAGCCCATATTTTTAAATAGACTGCCATTTCCCCATTTTCAATTTCTGTGCTGATTATTTCCCTGGTGCCTCAACCAACCATACCACTGCCTTCCATGTGAACTGACCCTGTCCTGTTTCTCGACTATGCCTCTGCCTGCTGTCTGCATTGTTTGTCCACCATGTTTCTGCCTTTCACGTGAACTGACACTGGACTGTATCGACTGTGCCTCTGCATACCATCTATTTCTGCCTTTTAACTGCACTGACCTCGGCCAGATGCCTATGTTTTTGCCTGCCCCTTGGACTGATCTTTCACCCTGCTACACAGGGGTCTCACATATTTGAGGGGCTCCAGAATGGTGTTCTGATTTGAGAAAACCAGTTATTGGTTTTTTCTTTGTTTTGTAATTCCCAGAACAGGGTCTGGTGTCCGGAGGCTTCAAAGCGATTTGGGTGGGAGAAGCCTCTACCCCTGTCCCCATTCTTTCCTGACCGAGGCCCTAAGATTGATGGTCCTGCCTGCTGCCTGGACAAATACTTTGGCTGTACTGAGAATATCTTTGCCTGCACTGACCCTGGACTTTTTGTGGACCATGTGCCTATTGCCTGCACCAATACTTTGGCTGTACTGACCATATCTCTGCTTGCTGCCTGTACTAACTATGGACAGTATTCCTGCCTGCTGCATGGACGATCCTTTCGCTGCTGCTGACCACATCCCTGCCTGCTACCTGGACCAATGCTTTGGCTGTGCTGCCAATATCTCTACCTGTACTGACTATGGACAGTATTCCTGCCTGCTGCCTGTTCTGCTGTCCCCATCCATGTTCATGCCTGCTGCCTGGACCGATGCTCTGCTCTGTGGACCACTGCACTACTAAAACTGCAGGTAATCTTTTGTTTACCCTTTGCTCAGCAGAATGTATTTTGGTTTGTAATTGGTATGTACAGTACATGCTATGTGTTAGAAATATGAAGGGCCTTCAACAATGTGATAGGTTGGCAGGAATTTATGTGTGTCATTTATGTCCCTAGAACAACTGGAGGTGCTACTTGAATGGTGGGCCTCTGTATGTGGCCAGGCTGTGTAAAAGTCTCACACATGTGGTATCATCATACTCAGGAGGAGTAGCAGAATGTATTTTGGGGTGTATTTTTGCTATGTACATGCTATGTGTTAGAAATATTGTCTGAATGGACAACTTTGTGTAAAAATATGCATTTTCATTTTTTTTCCACATTTTCCAAAGACTTCTGGAAAAAAATGAGTCATTCAAAAGACTCATCATGCCTCATAGATTATACGTTTGGGTATTTGCTTTTCAAAATGGGGTCATTTTGTGGGCATTTCCTGTCCTGGTGCTCCAGGGTCTTCAAAATGTAATAGGGGGTTGAGAAATGAGATTTGTAATTTATGCTTGTAGAACGCCTGAAGGTGCTACTTCAATATTGGGCCTCTGTATGTGGCCAGGCTGTGCAAAAGTCTCACACATGTGGTATCACCATACTCAGGAAGAGTAGCAGAATATATTTTAGGGTGTCATTTTTGCTATGTATATGCTATGTGTTGGTAATATCTTATAAATGGACAACTTTGTGTAAAAAAAAATGCGTTTTCATTTTTTTTCCACATTTTCCAAAAACTTCTGGAAAAAATGAGTTATTCGAAAGACTCATTATGCCTCATAGATTATACATTAGGATGTTTGCTTTCCAAAATGGGGTCATTTTGTGGGCGTTTCCATTGCCCTGGTGCTCCAGGGCCTTCAAAATTGTGGTAGGCTGTCATCAAATTAGATGTGTAATTTATGCTCCTAGAAAGCCTGCAGGCGCTACTTGGATGTTGGGCATCTGTATGTGGCCAGGCTGTGTAAAAGTCCCACACATGGGGTATCGCCATACTCAGGAGGAGTAGCAGAATGTATTTTGGGGTGTCATTGCAAGTATGCATATGCTGTGTGTGAGAAATAACTTATGACAATTTTGTGTTAAAAAAAAAAAAAATCTTAATTTTCCCAAGAATTGTGGGAAAAATTGCAACTTCAAAAAGCTTGCCATGCCTCTTACTAAATACCTTGGAATGTCTACTTTCCAAAAAGGGGTCATTTGGAGGGTATTTGTACTTTCCTGGCTTGTTAGTGTCTCAAGAAACGAGATAGGCGGTCAGTACATCAGGTGTGATCAATTTTCAATTATTTGCACCATAGCTTGTAGATTCTATAACTTTCACAGAGACTTAGGGCTCTTTCACGCGAGTGGATCGTTCGGGTCCGCCTGTCAGTTTTTCAGGCGGACCCGAACAGACACTCCATTGTCCTCTATGGAGCGATGGATGTCAGAGGTGACATATCCGCTGACACCTGATCCGCTCCGATCCCCCAAAAACAGACGGATGGAAACCCTATTTTCCATCCGTCTGGCGGATCGGATCGGATGAACACGGATAGACGGTGCGTGTTCATCCGATCCCCCTTAGAGGAGAATGGAGCTGTGACAGGTCAGTCTCTGCACGCAGCGCAGTGACTGTCCTGTCATCCGCCGGCTCAGCGGGGATAAATGGATGGATCCCCGCTGAGCAGCAGAGCCCGTCAAAACGGGCTCCGCTAGTGTGAAAGGGGCCTAAATAATATACACTAATTTGGGTTATTTTTACCAAAGATATGTAGCAATATAAATTTTGGCCCATAACACCCATCCACCGACCACCATTACGTAAATATTTAATCAAACCAACAGCAATCAAACATGTTCTAAAGGGGGGGTGAGAAGTAGCTGGCCTAGGTCTTCTCTTATGACTCCACTCCTACTCTCTTTCCTTCGTTATACTGTTCTATTTCCATTTTTTTTTTTTTTCTTTTCTCTTTTCTTTTTTCTTTTCTCCTTTTCTTTCTTTCTTCACTCTATACTATATCTAATTATACTTCATTTACTCTCTCTTTCTTAATCCCTACCCCTAAATATTTCAGATACAATTTGTACTACATACACATTCCCCTGCACACAATAATTATAATTTGTCGCGGGATAAACTCACAACTTTGTTTCTTATAAATGCAATGAGAGCAGAAATAACAACCCTTTTAAATAACACCTCATTATAAACCCCATTTAGGAAAAGGCTTCTCCCTCCCTAAGTCCCAATCAGTAAATTTATATCTACCCCTCCTCCTCACCATTTATCTTTTTGCATTACATCTGATATTGTATCCTGGAACTTTGTATGTTATGTATTTTGTATTTTTACCTATTCAATTACTTCACAAAGTACCTATTTCTACATTTCTTTTCTTTTGAATGTACAATTTCTCTCAATAAAAACTCATGAAACAAAAAAAAAAAAATTTGGCCCAAATTTATGAAGAAAACTTACTTATTTGCAAAATTTTACAATAGAAACTAAAATTTTTTTTTGCTCTTTTTCCGCTTATATTGCAAAAAATAAAAAAACAGCAGTGATTAAATACCACCAAAAGAAAGCTCTGTTTGTGAGAAAAAAATGATAAAAATGTTGTTTGGGTGCAGTGTAGCATGACTGAGTAATTGTCATTCCAAGTGTGAGAGCGCTGAAAGCTGCAAATTGGTCTGGGCCGGAAGGGTGTATAAGTGCCCTGTATTGAAGTTCTCCTGCATTCTTTTAAGGCTGTACCTTTTATATTGATGCAACGCGATAATAATGGAAAATATATATATACACATTTTAGTTTAGCAAAATATTAATTTGGATTCATACGGCATGGTGTGATTACATTGGAGGTACCCAGTGAACTGTTTCATGATTGTATTACTAAAAAAAGACCACAAGGTGGACAAGTAGGTCATTTCACCATGATCTAGAAACAAATTATTAAATGTGAGATTATTATTATTAATAATAATAATAATAATAATAAAAATAATATTTACATATTATTGTTAAAGGGCATCTATCACAAGAAAAACTGTATTTGGACAAGCAGCCGATCATTAAAGTGCCATGTTTATGGTATAAATTGTTATCCATCAGTGAAGCCATATTGAAGGATTAAAGAATAACTAAAGCAAAACTTTTTTTTAAGTTTTGGATGGAGTGGAGAGGGGTTAAACAGCTGTCAGGTTTTTATTGCTAGCTGTGTCCCATTGGGGAGGTTCAACCACTCTATTTGTCCTGGTGACTGTTATCACCAATAGTGAAAGTGAAAAAATCCCACATTTTGGGCTGTTACCTGAACAGGAATAGAGGAAATTTATCAATGGGAACATTTTCCTATTTTGGCTTCCTGGGACAGGAAGTAAAAGGAAATTACCCCAATGGGACACATTATAAGTGTCTTTCCCCTGTGAATATTACACAGGGTAACCCCATTAAAGGAAAATGAAGGACAGGGTCCTTCGGTTTTATCCTTTTACAAGGGTAACTATTTAAAGGAGATAAGGACAAGTCCATTGTCGGGTTTTACACCCTAAAAAAGTGAAAGTGATAACCACTATTGTCAGTGGTCCTGTTTATCTCACCAACTTGGAGGGGTT